>VDFB02109042.1:57909110-57951005 GCA_007258455.2 Sequoia sempervirens
GATCATCCTTGTTTTGATTTTGAGGCAACTAATATTTCTTGCATACATAAAGGCATAAACATTTGCAGGAGTAAAGAGAGTTCCATCCTTGTTTTGATGTATTATAACTATGTTTCAATCCAAGTTAGGAGACATGGCAAAAATTAACAAAAAAATCTATTGAGAACTTTTCTTATATAGTGAATATTAATTTCATACAAGGTGAAGAAAATGTAAAAAAAATCTTAAGTAACTGATATTCATGATGTATTTTAGGTTGGCATGTAACCCCTAAATATTTTGAGGTTATTCCCAAATTAAATTTTCATCTATTATGTTAGATAATATGTCTAAGACGAATATAAATAATTCCAAACCATCCATGAATCTGAGGGCCTTGCCTACTCTACCAACTACTTATATAATATTTTTTGAAAAATTATTATCAAATCCAAGGCCATTCAGTTGCTCAATCAATATTATTATGCTAAGGTTATCTTTTATAAAGAAGGCAAAGAAGGTTTCAATATTCGATATGATAATGAATGGTCTTAGTTGTGATAGTGATTTCTTTATATTAATATATTTGTTGAAATGGAATGGATGGATTTTTTTTAACATGGTGGTAAAATCTTTATTAAAAAAAGGCTTAGTCGAGGAAGCACAACTACTCTCCAACTAAAATGATCCATAATCAAAATTTAGTTTATATTATTACATACAACATTTTAATTAATGAACTTTACAAGGCACGTAGAGAAGATGAAACCCTTGGAACTATGTACAATGTAACTTAACTTTTTCTTACTCAATTTTTTTGACATCATAAAAAATACCTCAAACCTCAATTCTACCTAAAAAAACATTAAAGGAGATACCTCAAAGTAAATCTCTAAATTATTGGAATTTGCACATGATAATGGGAATCCTCACTTGCTACCATGTCTTTAATAAATTGTATACTAAAGCATGGAAAACTAAAATAAATATGAGCTCATAATAGTAGGAAGTATTCGTTAGGAAGAAGGATGGTTGGTCCTTGAATAAGGATTTAGAGATCATTTTTTCTTGACAAGATCATTCTACATAGTGACAATTATTGCTCTCAAAATCTCCTCCATTAGATGGTAAGGAAATGGAGTATATATGAATATAAAATTATGAGAAATATAAAGTATTGGTTAAATTTGATGCTTGAAATAATATATGATACAAAGTAAATGCAGGAATCAAGTTCCTTATTATAATAGCTAATGTTGAGGAATTATGCATTACACTAGCTACAAATCCAAACATAATTTTATAATTTAAAGGAACTTGAAAATAATATTGAAATAAAGAAGAAATGAACCCTAGCTCTAATGTGTAAACCTAAGATTCAAAATTTTGTGTGTGTGGGTGTTAAATGTGTCATCTTTTTCTATTGTTTCATTAAGATGGAGATCAACAAGGTGTGTAGATTGACTTTCAACCATGAAGGTGAGCCAATCAGACCTGGATCTACATCTTTTAGAGCCTTGGGATGGATTGGAATTGATTTTCCTTTACTAACCTAATTAGACTATATGATCTAATATGCAAAATGCAAGCTTCCGACAATTGACAGATAGAAACAAAGATTTGTAGGTAGATCTAGGAAGGGAAAAGTATTGTGTACATGGTTTCCCAAGGGCGTCCTAGTCCTTGTAGGCCTCTTCTGCTTTGTTTTTGCAGGCCTCTAATGATAAATCCGAGATCCTTGTTTTTGCTTACAAAGTTGTCAGATCGCTATTGGATAATTCTTTGTTTTTGTGAGTTGACAAGGTGTAGGGCTTCGAATGCAACAATGAATGAATGATCCTCAAACTTCCTTCAATCTTGTCTAAACCTAAAATTTGCACATTCACAAAGAGAAATGTTGTACCATTTAGGGGCTTTCCTTAGTCAAACTCTGTGTTAGTGTTTCTACTTCCACAATGGCAATGCCAATGATAACAAAGGATAAATGATAGGAAGGAATGATGAATCAACAAAGTATTGCAACTCACCACCTTTCAATGGCTTCCTTGAAGGAATGAAGTCATACACATCACCTCAAAGTCTTGGATCTTGTTTGCTTGATTTCTTGAATTTCTTGGAGACCTACATCAAGGGTTAGCCTTCATAACAATGATAACATGAACACACATGAACTCACATAAGATTTGACATGATGTTATGATCTTGAATTGTTGCAATAAAGCTTTGCAATGCTGTTGTCGACTTGCTTGATAGTGCTCTTGAAAATAATTTCTCTAATGATTTCTCGATAAATTTCAAATGATGCAATAACTAGGTATTTATAGGCATTTCTCTAATTTCTTGAAAATTAAAGCCCAATAGCCGACATTTGCAACTTGAATTTCAAAAGTTAAAATGTCAACACCGACATATTCAAATTTAGGTCTCGGCAAAATAGGGGGACTAGGACGCCCTAGGGCATCCCAGTCTTGGCCCTATTTTTGAGGACTTAGGGTGTCGAGGGTAAAATATAAAATTAATGCTTTTGTTTAATGCTTGCAACTTCTTAGAAAATGGTAAAAATAGGCTACATAATGCATAATTTAGGAAATTAGGGGTTAATTTCAGGGCTCGTGATACCAGGGGACAGTAATGTGAGTTCAAGCCTGCGCGACAATTTAATATGCTACATTTAGCCCCCACTTTAGTGGTAAAAAGCGAATTTTACACTGACCACTACAGTAGAAAATCTATGTCAAGAGGTCCGATTGTCCAAAATGTTGGAAGATAGGATGACCGAGATAGCCAGACTATGTTGTCAATAACAATGTTGGCTCACGTTAGTCAACCTTTGGTACGCGATAAGCATGTTGAGAAAGTGTGGGCGGTGTTGAGCAGGGTGTTGAAGATGTCGAGGGGTCATCACTTGGTTTCTGAAGTATTTCTAGAGAAAATTTGCATAAAGACTATACAAGGTGAATGGGAAATGTTCTATATTTTGCTCCACATTTCTTCATTCTTGAAAATGTGCATGTGCAATTTGAAAGTGATGATCAATGGTCTTTGAAGGGCTTATATCCAGAGTTTCAAGTTTTGGATCATGCAAATACACAGGAAGATATGTTTGACATTGTGTTGGATTGTCTCTAGCTTGTGAAGAAACCATTTGGGAGAAATGGATTTGCTTTGCATTTATCCGTGCTAAATTTTCTTGTCTTGTGGATTTGGGAATGTGCTAATATTGTTTGTACCTACCTTCCCTTGGTTTGTTAAGTGTTCAACTATTCCGCAAGCTTGGTTTATGAGTTGTATATCAATGGTAGTTTGACTGGTTACATAAGATGATAGTATTCTTAGCTTCATGGGTTTGCACCAATGGTTTTTGAATATTTTGTTGATGGGTTTGCTACATGGTCCACAAGGTGTTTTAGGTCGTGGTGAAGTGTGAGTTTGGTTGTTTGATAGTGTTTTTATTGGTTTGGCCGACTTGGTGTGTTAGCGTTGTTTGTGGACATGCTTTGTGAGTTGTGGAACCCTGGTGTAGATTTGGGTCTTGCTTAACCCTTGATGTGGTTCGCCCTCACTTCTTTCCACTATGGAAGTTTTTGGTGCCAATCTATCTAGTGGTTGCACGCTTGAGGTGCATACATTTCATTGAAGTCGACCTAAAGCCAATTGTAGCCATAAAGATTTATCACTCATATTTAGAATACTTATTTCCCAATGATAAAATATCTTAGTTGAGTAGAATGGTTGATTGGTTTGTTTAGAAGCTTGCAACACAAAATTACTTATATTATTAGTGGAATCCAGTCAACAAATAAATGGATTTTATAGGAATTTCAAGCAAGATCTTCATGTGCACATATTAATAGTCCATCCAAGTGTGGTTTGTGTGTAAGCATGTTATAAAGGTCAGCAAAACAAGGATAATGTTGGGAAAGTGCATGAAAAAGACCCTATAACTTCTGATGTAAGTTCGCTTCCCTAATCTACTTTGCAAGTTCGCATTCAAATTTAAAGAATATGACATTTATTGTTGTTATTATACACAGGACAAAGTGGATTTTTTATGACAATGTTGGCCTATACCTAATTTTATATCAAATCTGGCATTTATGTTTGCCGTGGTACCTTGTTGCTTGCTCAAACGCCTTTCATAGGTCATATTTCGTGTTTATGTTTATCACAACTTGGGTAAATGAGCTATGCTTAGCTTGTGGTACTCTGTAGTGAATTGTTTTGCTGCCCCTACTCCCCTAGTGTCATGGTACTACATTTTATGCTCTAGTACGCTTTGTTGTCTTGAAGTGACTGCCTGTCACTAGTTCTCGCTGGTTACTATCGCATGCATCGTTAATCTCAAAATTTCACTACTATGGTAAGATATTTTAGTACCTAATTGCTTATCCTTGATAACCCACTTCCATATAGTGTTACAAGTACGATCATATCCGCACTCGTGGTGATATGCTTTATCTATGGTAACGTTTGCATATGTTCTGTAATGTGTTCGTAATCTCAAGTTTGCTATTATGCACTTGGAGTGTTCTAGGCTCCTTATGGTTTGTAATGAATTCTGCCTATTGCATGGTGGCCTTACCTTGGTTTTTACATATTTGTTTCTCATGGAGCTGGGTTGGTCCTATCCTTTGGTTTCCTTCATGGTGGCCACATGTGCTTTGTCACGGTCACGTGTGGTTTGTGGTGAGGATTTCATTCTTGCGGTGGCGGTACTTGTACTTGCGGTTGTCCTTGGGCCCTTCTCTTCTGGTGGATATGTTTGTGCTCTCTATTACCTCCTTGGTGCGAAGGTTTTTGGTTGTGGCTCATGGCGATGAGCAATTTTTCTGTTGGTTCTTTATACTACCTAGTTTGCGACCCCATTATCCTCGTTTGTGTGTGCTCTCTGGCGTGATGTGGTAGGGATAATTACGTTATCTTATGTGGCATATTTGCCAATAGTGTGTTCATTTTTAAAAGGTCATTTGATTTCAAACCATACAACTTAACACGGGAATGCTTTGCAAGTGAGTTGGGGGAGCAGTTATCTGTTTAATGCATCGATGGTGCCGATCTTGAGGAGTCCTTTAGTGCCCATGCTATGGTCTAGTGGTTGGTGCATGGTCATGTCTCATGCACCTTGGTGATTCCCTTCAATTGATAATAAGATATGAAGTTTGTTGAAAAAGAGACAATTATAGTTGGTCCCTTGTTCGATGGAAATTTGTTCTATTTGTGCTTGTGATGTTGATGATGAGAGATCCTAGGTAGATCTTAATGGAATTGATCTTCTAACTAGTTAGGTGATTTGATTATGAGTGGATGCATATTTACTCTTTTTTGCTCTTAAGGCTATTGGGAAGGTGCACTATAATTGTGTGTTACATTTATGGTTGATCGTTGAGCCAATTTACTAGTTACATTGTCTTTCAAGTTGTTTTAGGGCATCAAGTGATGGAAGTCAAGTTTTGTGATTAGTGAAGCATGTTTATAAATTAGGGGAAAGGGTAGTCTAGTAAGGATTTGTTTGCAAGTTAATGTCTCCATGGCAAGCTACAATACCTTAGGAGGGGTTTTGAACTAGTTACTATTTTTCACTTGCCACATTGGCTAGCATGATTCTAATCAAATTAGATTAATGTAAGCTAGACATTCTATGGCATTATAATATTTTTTGTGATGGTATTTTCTTATTACATGTGAGGTATTGCTAACTTGTACATGATAACAAAGTATGTTTAGTTGCATGTGTTCTAATCTTTTGAGGTTGTGTACACTCAATCTTTGTTCCATTGCTAGTTTATAGGCCTATTCTCATCTATTTTACGAGTTGTGAATCAATTTCCTAAAGGAGTAGGCACTAGTCTAATCGGTGAAAGTCCATCTATATATATATATATATATATATATTACTAGTTTTCTTGTTAATTGTAAGAGTAGTTGTTAGGTCTCACCATGCTTGCATGATCTAGTGTTATAGACCATGTCATATCTTGTATTGTCTTAAAATTGAAAAATTAATGGAGGATCATGAAAGTGCGTTTCCATTATGTGCATGCACATGATCAATGAAGGGGATTCACTTGTAGGGATATGACAATGTTATTATTTATTTTTTGTATGTACATTGATGTTGTTATATGCTTGTATGAGGTCTCCTAGATCTATTTATAGGCCAATGATAACATGAGCATAGTGACAAATCTTGGGGTCCATAGCAATTTGGGTATGGCTTCTTAATGGCCTTATGTCTACTTGATTATTTATTTTTAATTATCCTATTGTGGAGGCCTCAAGGAATTCCCTTGGTCTAGTAGAGCTTAAATATGAAGGTGGTTTTACTCATTCACAAGTATTAGCCCATTCACGTTGCTATTAGAATATAAGTCTCACCCATCACCTTTGCTAACACATCCTTGGCCTTGGGTGTTTGCATAAGTCTTTAGGATTTGTGGGGTTACAATTTTTTTTTTTTTGGTGGGGTCATGGATTTGAGAGCCAATATACAACCCTACAAACATGGCTCTAAGAAATGTTGTGCAATAATTTATTAGGCCAAGTGATGTGAGGGACTGAAATGATCCCCAACTAGTCAAGATCCAATCTATTAGAGAAATGGATAATTTATCATTTACAATTGGCAGATCAAGTTTGGATTGTTTGAAAAAAAGATCAAACATGATTGTAATTGATTTAAGGGACAACCCATCCATTTCAACAAGTCAAAGAGGGTTATGAGAATACTTTGTTAGGAAAAAGGGTGTTGTACACCTTGCATAAGAAAATAAATATTTTAATTATGTGAAATAAATATCTATCTATGGTGTATATTTGGAGATGTGTTTAGCCACATTAAATATTTATTTGGGTCCACTTGTAAAGCTATATGTGACATTGATTAGATATTTTATGTGTGGGTTCCACATTAGATAAATATTTAATGTTGAGAAAACTTAGTACCAAAAGTAAATATAGGGGTTAATGATTTTTTGTAATCATGGTTTTGAGAAACATAATTTGTGAGTACCGTAGTTGTATTTATGTGAGTTTGAATCTATAAGAGAAAACACATGTTTAGCAGTTGGGGTTGGCTAGTTATCTATCATAACCTTTGAGGTTGGTTATCATTTGTTTTGAGCTCTCATGTAGAGTGCATATGTGAAGCATGACATGGGATGTGTGGTTACATGGTTAGCCATTATGCTCAGACACATGGAGGATACATTGGAGGAGCTTGATGTTTCAAAAATATTCATGGAGACTCTATAAGTATTATAATGTTTCATTGTTGAATAATACATTGAGTGTAAATTCTTTTGGAGGCCAAGTTTTTCCCTCTTGATGGGTTTCCCAAGGTAAATATTGTGACATGTATTTGGTCTTTACAAATTATGATTATTTTATAAGATTAAATGCATTTTTTTCTTTTATAGGGTTATGTAGGAAATTGTTTGATCAACCTAGTAATTTCCTAACATACTCTGCTAGATGAGAGAGGGATTTCACACAAAATATTGTAAAAATGTACCTTCAATAAGCAACTAATTTCGCATCTTTTTCTTTACAATAAATTCTAGACAAATTCAAGTAAAGGGATGCAATAAAAATGGGGTAGATAAAAGCAAATACTTATGTTGTTTCCATATGAGATGGAAAATATTTTTTCTTTGTAGTACTGAACCCATCTTTCAAAGAGTATAGCAACAAAAAATAACTCGCCCACTACAAACCCACTATAAACTTTAAAAAATGAAAAAATAGTTTAATTGAAGATTTGGCATTCCTTGTGTGATTCGAAATATATCTAGATTAGCTCAAGAGTGATCCTCATTGTCACTTATTAACACAATGGACCTAAAATTAAAACTCTAAATTTGGTGGCTAGAGTTTTGAGAACCAAATTTTGTAAAGAAAAGACAAGAAAAGTATGGATTTAAGAGCATCTTTTGTTAGTGCGCTCAACTAATTAAACCCTTCCTTCACATTGGATCATTGCAAGTTAATTTTGATTATAATTTTGACTTTTGTTTACAAGATATTTTAAAACAAAACATTATGCATTTTGTAAATAACTAAAATATAATAACTTGCCCATTTGTATCATTTTCTTAATTGCATGAAGTTGTTGATTGCTTGTTTATAAGTATTTGTAAATATTCAAGTTAAATTGAATGGTTGAGTAGTTAATTTTAGACATAACCAATAGTTATTCTTTGACACATGTCAATAATAAATAAAAGTTGTTTATAGGTGGACTTGGAAACACATTTAAGGTTATTATGCATGAACACTTGTTATAACTTAGATTGATAAATCAAGATAAGCTTTATGTATTATTTTATTGGTATTCACTAGAATTATATTGTCAAATCACCATTATGTTTTCATGATTAATTTTGACTAGGGAGTTTTATATAGAGTTGTGTCACACTTTCATCCAACTAAATAATTTTAAGAAAAATGGTTTCACTCTAAACTACTTTGAGCAAAACAATTTATAAAAAAATAGTTTCACCTAAAACCACATGACACATATAGTTTTGGGTGAAACTCTTTCACTCAAAACTATCAAATATATTAAAATTTTCAATTTAAAAATTGAAACAAGGTTCAATTTAAATGTAAGGTTTTGGACAAAAAGGTTTCAATCAACACCCTTTTGCTTGAAACTATCTATGTGACAACTTAACCCCTCTTTTGAGGCAAGTTCTCCAACTAGGGATACTTTCATGAAAATATGAAAATACCTTTTTGTAGATCTTAGAGTCTAAAATCCATTTTTTTTCTTATATTTTTATTATTTAGTATGATTTTTTTTTTAAAATTATAATTACACTTTTATAACCAAACATGAGGCAGATTAAAACTTCAAAAATAAATATTAAAACATATTTACAAAAAATGAAAAATATTTGGTGCATTAGATGAGAGAATTTTTAAAGATTATTTTCTTAAAAAAAACTGACATCCCATGAAAACTATGATATTTTGATTAAGTTTGACTTTAAAAAAATATTAAAAAATAAATATTCATTTGTTTTAATCCATAAACTAGACTTTCAAGTCATCTATGTGGGGGGAAAAATCTAAGATTTTTTTTTCTCTTTTGTTTGCAACATCCCATTAACCTCACTTTTTTAAAAAATAGCAATCAAAATTCTTCTCTTAAATTTATAAAAAAATATATTCAACTATTTTTTTAAAAAAATAAAAAATTATAAATATAAACTAAATTAAGAGTTCTACATTTAATTAGTTTACATCATTTTAAAATTCAAAACATAAATGTCACTTTTAGGTGGTTGAAGTTAAAAATTTGTATTTGTGTTGGTCATTTCCTTTATAAAAATGTGATGTAGTTCTAACATTTTACCCTAAGATGATAAAATCTATAAATTATGCTAATAAAACATTCTAATTTTTATTATGATTACTATAATGTCCCAAAATTTCACCTAAGACATTAAAGGTCCAAACATAAACAAATAATTTTTTGTGATGTAAATATAACATCAACAATGAATTTATTGCTTCTAGATTTGATTGTGTGCAAGTGTTCTCATCAAAAACTTGCACACAATCAAATCTAGAAGCAACAAAAATACATTCAAGATGGATTGTGGAAATCTCATATAATATCAACAAGTCACATCACATGCCTATGCACTTGAGGTGTCATGAAATAACACAACACTTAGGATATGCAATGCCAATGTGCATCAAGAATGACAACACAAGTGGAAGAATTACCCATACCATGTGACAAAGTCATCACAAGACACATATGCGAGGGCAGAGTTTCCTCTAAGATGAAGATATTACAATAATCCATGATCCCATTCTATCAAAGACATAGGGACTGGAATGAGAGTGACACAAAATTCATTACATGTCATAAGATCACACAATTGACATCTAAGAATACATAGGAATGAGATCCACTCACTAGGATTACCCCTCAAGAGGTAGGTCAATTGGGAGATACAAGGACATAACCAATTGAAGGATCAACTAGGTGATTTCACACAAAGGCGCACATTTGGACACAATTGAATTGGATCATTTGCTTGAGGAAAATTACAAGGGAAAAATGAGGTCACACAAACCAAGAAAAGGGTAGAGTGAGGCTAAAATATCTTCTAGCAAGCTACACATCAAATAAGGAATGACAACCTCAAACCAAGTGTCATCTAAAAAGGGTTTAAACTAAACAATTTCTTATACTAGATAGGTTCAAAAACAAGCATAAAATTCACATAAAGCAAAGGTTTCACTTTAACCCAAAATACCATTATTCACTAGTATACCCATTTACCTCATGCATGACACAAGAATACATGGTGGGTCTTAACTCTTACCAAAATTTAGATGCACAACATAAACTAATGAATCTTCCACTCCATAAACATATCAATATTCAAAGCATAGCATATATTTGATAAACATTGATCACACATTGAAAGTGACAATCATAAAAGAGCAATTCAACTAATGGCATATTGTCAACCACACAATAACATGTCATTGATTCTATCCGCTCAAAGCATTAATATGATAAACCAAAATATAACTTCAATTTTTGCTTCAACTTCATAAATAATTAAGTCTAAATAAATCATAATCAAGATTGCCCGAACATGTTAAACCTTTTCTAAGATGATTTAAAAATGTTACTCAAACAATGAAAAAATGTGTTACCATGAAATGAATCTCATCCTAAACATGGACAGTTCTAACTTCAAATAATAGGATACTTAGAGAGCATTAAATTCAAAACACTAAGACTCACCATTATGAATATCAGTTGGAATTCCCTTCTCTTTACATCACTAAAAAGCCTACTCTAACATGCTAGATAAAAAATGTTTTATAGCCTAAGGTTTTGTGCAACATAGTTAATGAATGACATGTTACAACAATGAACATTGTTCTATTTGATAAGACAACTCAAGTCTTAATTCACCTAAATAAACTATTTCTAAATTAAGATCAAAATTTAGCTATTCAATGCATGCAAACAATCCTATTAGTCATGCTATAATGATATACCTAATTGACTAATGGCACCATATTGGCTGTCGCAATCGCACTGGCTGGCGTCGCGCTGCCGCAAACCACCACCGGCGTAATAAGGATTAACCACCGCACACCCGGTCGCACAGGCGTATCAACGCGGATGGCAGCCAGCCATCACATTTAGGCATTAAAAATGAGGTTGCAAAATATAACACCCATATTCAAATGGTAGGAAATCACTTTTCCAACATGAGATATATCATCCCATAGAATAATTTACTTTTGCATGCCTTAAAAATAAAAAATTTACATTTTTACAATTTCAAACAACATGCAAATAGCCCAATCACCATTAGTGGAAGCTTCAAGATTTTCATTATTCACTAAATTTTTACCATAAATAAAAAAATGCATATTTTAAAATTAAATTATACTGTGTTTCTCAAAATAGGCTAAGGATCACACTTTTTTAGTCACACAATTTTTGTGAGGATTTTTGAAGGGTTTTAGACCATTTCACATTTTTCAAGAAAAATAGGAAAAACACCCAATCAATTTTCTCACAATAATCTTTCATTCTATATCCACCCAACACCATAAATATTCAATCATATAATTTTTTAAAATATTTGTATTCCATCATAATGTCATCATTTTAAAAATTCTAACAATAATATGAAACTACAACTAAAAGGATTGAAATCTACACTTCTAACAAGTGCTTAGCAAAATTTTGTCCATTCGATGGAGGAGCATGTGGGTGGGAAGAGGAGTGAAGCCAATAATTTGAAATCTTCAGATGATGATGGAGAGAGAGGAGAGGACTCATATGATGAGGATGCAGATTTTTTTCCTGGGCTTGTGCAATCTTCTATCCATTGTTGTTGGGCCGACTTTGTTGTGAGGGTCGCGGAGTTTTCTGGGCTGCATCTGGAGGCGACTGTCTCTTTTGTTTTATGCCAGTTGGGGGAGATTGTAGAGGCCTAGGTTTTTGTCCTTTTGGCACTTGTTCTTGGTGTGGACTGGCTCTTTATGTAGGTAAGATCGCTTCGCTAAACCTCTCTACCTGTTCCTACATTGGGGAGGTGATCTTGTTGGTTCGTTTCTTTAGCTGCTCATTTTCTAGTGGTGGCTTGTGGATTTTGGGAATCTTTCGACTCTCTTCTGGTCTTGATTTGTTTATGCTGCTCTTGGTTGTTGTGGGGTTGGTGAGCCTCAAGAATTTGGGTTGCAAATATTTATCGTTTATGGAGGCTGTGGCAGAGTGGTATTTTTCCCTTCATTCTTCTGTTGGTTGCCTAGAGCGCAAAAGTTGTCCCTTAGAAGATTGGGTGGTTTGGTGCCCCTTTTGCTTCTTAATGTCTCATATGTGGAAGGGGTTTGTTGTTTTGGTAGAGGACTATATGTCATTCTCTATGATGGTTCTTTTGAGAGGGTTGTTTCTTTTCTGGATCTTGGCTTGGTCGATGCTCTTGGGAGGGCTCCTATCATGCATTGCTTTGGTCCTATCTTTGAGGTGTAGTTTTGCTGCTCATGTTAGGATGTTTTCCTCCCAGTGCTTTGCTGGGTCTTTTGTGTGCCTGCTCTGGTATTATCAAGTATTTTACATTGTGAGAGCAGGTATCTTTTTTCTTCCCTTTCTATGGGCTCTTCCCCTGTATGCTTTGTTGTTCTTCGTTTGTGCTTGGGGGCTAGTGCTGCGGTTGGACCCCTTCGTGGGGGTGGATCTTTTGAAGGATTATTACTTGCTGAAGGTGTTGAAGGCTGGGTGGATTTCAAAGATTATTTTGAGGACCCAAATGTTGTTGCTATTGTTGCTTGCTAAGGTCTTCCCTCCTACTACAGTCTCTTCCTTATCTCTAAATACTAGGTCTTCTTTTGAGGTGGAGTCCTCTTCTTCAAGGGTTGAGGTGTATTATGTAGGTGAAGGCTTACTCCTAATTTTCCTATTGAGATGGATCCCATTCCTATTGAGGTGTAATGTTGATTTGTAGGAGTGTTGTGGCTATTGTAGGCTAGATGAGTCTGGTTTTTTCTCCTATAGAGGTGGAGGGAGCAACTAGTTTTGGTGGAACACTTTTGGAGCTCTCCTATAGAGGTGGAGAGGATATGTTGCTAGGATCGATTATGTATACTATTGGGGCTCTGCTTCTATGGATCTATGTCTTGGTAGTTTTTTCCAGTGGTATGGAGAGACTAATCTTTTTGTTTGACTGGTATGTTGTTGCTTGGCTATTGCAGGATTCTTTCTTGGGTTTAAGGTCCTTGCCAAAACTTGGTTGTACAGTGTTGTCGGTCCCTTCAAAACCAATGGTTTTTGGTTTAAGGTCCCTACCAAAACCTTGTTGTGGGTTGATTGGTCCCATCAAAACCAAGGGGTTCAAGATCCATGTGAAATATTGATACTTTGTTGGGTTGTTTGCTAGCTATTGGCTAGTTGAATCTCTGTTTCGCTGCTGGGTGTTATTGTCTCTATTCTTTGGGAAGCTTATTCATCTTAGTTTGGGTTTTAGGTCCCTTCAAAACCTAACGGTTTCGGGTCCATTCAAAACCTGTTGTAAATGGTTTCGGGTCCATTCAAAACCTGTTTTCCCTCTAATAAAAAACAAGTGCTTAGCAAAATGACTTCCTTCCAAATATAATTTCAAGTATGTTTAAACAATCCATATGCCTAACCCAAATTATTTAGGAGCATTCCAAAACAAGGAATTTATATTAATAAATTATATTCTTTTATTAAAAGGAAAAAACCTCTTTTTGTGCAAGATTTCTCGTGGAGATTCTTGAGGTAGAAATCAATCCCAAGAACACACATGCATGCCAATCCCGTCTTCAAGAAATCTAATCCATATAATATCTCAATCAACAAGGAAATACCTTCCACTCTTCCATTTCTCAATCCAAGCATCCACACACAAGAGGGAGGGAGGGGGAGAAGAATATAGCACAAAAGAAATATACTCCAAAAGTCCCTAAACTACCATTTCACTTTCTTTTCTATTTTACACACATTCTAATTAAAAATAGGATATTTCAAAATTAGGTATTTTTTTGATGAATAGGCACTAATCTATATTAATTAAATATTAAAATACATATTCACAAAAAAAGGGTGGGTGGTAAGAAGGCACACCCTGAGAGTCATATGGGCAATGCTTAGAAATCCAAAAAACAACCAGTCACATAGGCCTAGCCCAGAAGTCCACAATTACAAACATAAACAAAGGCCATTAAGTGGCCAAAGCAATACCAATAGATCCAAGAGGGTCTCTTTCATCCATTTTCTTCCCCCATAAATTTTCAAGGTTTGGAGTGACGTCAGGAGGAGGACCCTAGCCATCATTAGCTTCTTTTTCTTTTTCTTTATCTTTCATTTCCTCACACTGGGGTGAGATTGCAAGTGCCAGACACATAAAATATTTTTCAAAGTTTGGCTAACCAAAGCCGCTACCAGGAGTATTATTAGAGGGCCACCCTAAATCGCCACTACTACTCCCCGTTGCTCCTCTAGAGGGCCACCCTTGGCTAGCCTGCTGAGGAGGAGAACGAGACTGCCGAGGAGGGCAGGAACCACACCAAAGAGGAGGCTGAGAGTGGGGGCGAGTAGAGCCACTCCAATGCCAACCCTGAGAGGGCAACTAAACATGAGAGGAAGTAGGAAAAGTAGGCACCCAAGCCACAGTACACGAGGCATTTTCCTAATGATCCAAAAGCACCTAAAGGTGAGCCACTTCAAGTGCAACTTTGTTAGCTTGAACTTGAATCTGTAAAAGCACATTAGAGAAAATAATAGCTTTAGAATACAAAGAAACATTTTTATCCATTTGGGTGTGAGAAAATATGCAGACATTTCTATCTTTCCAGATATTGAAGAGGATTTCCACCCTAAAAGTATGCCAAAGTTGGGTATATTTAACAAGAAGTTTGGGTGAATCTCCCAACATAACCATATGCTAGGAGAAGGGATCTAGTCTAAAACGCGGAAAGAAGTCATGAAACCAATTCCAAAACTATTGAGCTCTGGTGCAAAACTAGAAGAGATGCTTAAAAGACTCAGCTTGCCCACAAAAAGGACACCAAGGGTCCTGGACCCCCAAGTGAACAAGCTGAGACCCTACAGGTAAGACTTGAAAAATAATACACCAAGCAAAGTGGGAAAGTTTTGGCTCAACACTTGCAGACCAAGTGGCAAAGAATATTTTTTGCCAAACATGAGCAAAGGATTGAAGAAGCCACCTCTAGTTCAAAGTTTCAATCATTGGAAAATGTGGTGAAAGCCACATATAACCAAGCCTAGGCTTGTAATTCTAAAGGGATGTTTGGGTACCACTTTCAGTCCTTCCACCAGGGCTTGTACCCATGAATTCCCACCTTATGAAGCATATCCATAGGAATAACATTCACTAGACCATCATAAGTATCACAGTCCTAGTTTTGAATATTGTAGAGAGCACGAAAATCTTCCCACAACATAATGCGCATTGTGGGTCTATGAAACACATGTTGCAAAGTTTGAATTCATTTCTTGTGGAACCTTAGTACCTTAAGCCAAGGTGATTTGGCCAACGACTGACCATTATTGGAAAAGAGGGGTGACCACCAAACATTCTGCTGATTGAGTGAAAGCTCATCACAGAAGCTAGAGTTGGACCAATGGAGCCAAGGCTTAATAACTTCCCAAGCTCTCCAAATGCTCTTGGCCATGAAATTTCCCACAATTTGGATTGGTTCCTTCATAACCAGAAGGGTTTGAAATCCAATCCCCTTCCAACTGGGTTTGTGAATAGGAAAGTCGGATTGGATGCAATGCTTGAGGAGAATTTTCTAGGCTTCATCTCCAGTTAGGGCTCTAATTATCTATTTCACACACAAGGAAGTCCCTTGTTGTTGAGTGGAGAGTAGCCCAAGACCTACAAAGTCTTTGGGAAGGTAGTAGAACTCCCAGGCAACACAGTGAAACCCTCTATGGGACTCTGTAGAGGCCCAAAGAAAGTCCCAGAGCAACTTTTGAAGCTTGGCATAGGAAGCTTTGAAGGAGCCCAATGAGATGAGTAATAAACATGTGTATCAACCAAGATCTTAGAGCACACTTGGAATTTCCCTATCAGAGAAAGAGGCTTGGTAATCCAATAGGCCAGCTTTTGCCCAATCTTGGAGAGAACAACTTGCCACAACTTAGCTAGAGAAGCCTGGAAGGTGAAGGGAATGCCCAAAAACTAAAATATTTTCCCTCACCCAATCCATTTCCAACTGTACTGTTGAAACTAGTGAGGTGTGGGCAGAATAAACTACTTGTAGTACAAATTTTTATATCATTGAATGGTGGAGCTAGACGTAAGACAAAAAATGTTAAGACATTCAAGAGCTGCCTTAATATTATTCTCTTCCTCTAGAAGGGTGAGGAAAGAGTCATCAAAAAAATGGCCATTAACAAGTTGAGCTTGGGAGACAGGCAGGGCAATGCCTCTAACATGCTGTTGAGAAACCACATTGGCCAGCAGATAGCCAAATCCTTCAACAAGAAGCACATAAAGAGAAGGAGCAAGTAGACATCCTTGCCAAATTGAACGAAATAAACCAAAGGAAAAAGATTGATGGCCATTGATGGTAATACAAGCAGAGGAATCTAAGAAAAGAATTTGAATGACCTGAATGAAGTTAGGTCCAAACCCCAAGGCTTTCAACATGGCAAGAATGAAAGGCCACTCAATGTGGTCATAGACTTTAGCAAAATCAATTTTGAGAAAAATGGCTTTCTAGTCCAAACGCTTGGCCCACTCCATACCTTCCCACACAACAATAATGTTATCTAGAATAAATATGGATTTAATAGAACCAGTTTGCTCCAGAAACATAATCTGAAGCAAAAGATGGTGAATCTTTAGAGCCAAAGCTTTAGCAATGATTTTGTAAGAGACATTGAGGAGCGTGATAGACCGCCAATTGTAGATATCCTTGGGATCTCCAGGATTAGGTATGAATTTAATATTTCCTTTATTAATTATATTACCCAAGATTTTGGAATGAAAAGCCTCAATATAGACTTTATGTAAGTCTTTCCCAACACAGTCCCAAAGGGCCTTGTAAAATTCACAAGGCAAACCATCAACACCTAGGTCCTTGTCATTCGTTGTGGTATGAACAACTTCCTTCAAGTATTCAACAGTGATAAATTGCTTGCAAAAACCTTTTTGGGCTGAAGATAGCATGTTTGGCACAACAACAAGGCAATCCTGAAGGGCTTGCTATTGCTTTGGTGTATTCTCTTGAGTAGTGAAAACTTGTTCATAATGTCGAACAAAGGCCTGGAGAATGTCAGGTAGCTTAGAAAGCACCTAGGCTCCATCTTTGGTTTTTTTGATGCTAGGAGAAGAGTGCCTAGCACACAGGGCCAAAAAAACTCCTTGGAGGCATGGTCACCAATTTTTAACTAGTGCAATCTGGCTTTGATTTGCACACATCTGGTAGCATAATTATCTACAACTTGCTTTTTGTGTCTTAATTCTGCCAGCCTGACTTGCAATGATGGGGAGAAAGGGCTAGCTACTAGAGCCTTGATAGCTAAGTGTAGGTCAGTTGTGGTAACCTCATAAGACCATTGATGAAAAATGGCCAATTGTTGTCCATAAATGCGAAGAAATCTAGCCGTGTGAGTGATAGAATCATTCCACTAATTAATCCATCCTGTATTATGAGGTGACCTACACTCCAAATTCCAAACCCTACAAATGTGGGCCAACGTGGGCTGATGAGAAAGTAGAGACATGTTAAAAAAGAAGTACATCTTACAAGCCCAAGGATGTCTTGTATCCCATTCAATGCGAAAAGAAATGGGGAAATGATTTGACAAAGTTGCATCAACTAATGGCTTAACTAGGAGCGAAGAGCTATCAAAAGAGAAGAAATGTTGAGCCAAAATCATGGCACGATCAAGGCGCTTAAATAACTTGTCAGAGCCAACCCGGTAATTACACCAAGTGTGCCAGAGGGAATGAAAATGGAAATGACCAATATTGGGATCAAAGAGTCCCAATTTATTATGCATGTAAAACCACGCCTCCCATTCACCAATTGCCCATCTGAATGGTAGAGTGCCATCTTTATCATATGCCATTTTAACCATATTGAAATCCCCACATAATAGTTAAGTAGCAACTGGCAATGAATCAACAATCCAACGCTAAAGAAAAGAGCATTCCACAACATAATTAGAAGCATAAACATTAATAATCCCAAAGGAATGATTATCAATGTTAAGGAGGATCCAGATGAGTCAATGTGTGGGGTTAGACTCGTGGTCAACCACATAAGTGTGCCACCATGGGGAAAAAAGGGTGACAACTCCACCATGTCTAGCTTCATGATCGGTACAAAACATTTGACTGGCTGGCCAAATAGAATGACAAGCCGATGCAAGCAAAAAAATAATGATTTTAACTTCTTGGAGACAAAGCACTTGAATACCAATATACTTCTACAAAGTATCCCTAACAAAGTACTTTATGGAGAGGTCTATCAGACCTTGAACATTCCATGAGAGGAAATTCATGAGTGAAACTCCTCCATATCGTCAAAGTCTGGCTCCACCTCATTCAGAGTAGAGAAGCGATTTTGCAAAAACTCTAGCGAAACTAACCCAATTTGAATATTTAGAGAAGAAAATCTTCATTTCTCTTGCACAAATTCTCCTTCTTCTAATGGTGAAGAAGGATTGTGAGACCACCGTTGAGCTCCTATTATGGGAGAAAAAGCATTCAGTTGTGCTATCATAACGACAACAGGCTGAGGCATAGCCTTGGAATATTGTTAGCCCTAACGGGGGCCTCTTTCCCCTTAGATGAAGGGTTTGAAACATCTTTAGCTGGCTCAAGGACTTTGGAAACCATCCCAGAGCCATTGGAATTGTTTTTATGGTTCGTAACCGTGGTCCATTTCTCATCAAGTTTGGCAACAAAATTATCCACCTAATGGGGCTTTTCAGACTCTCGTGGTGAAGGAGTACGAGGAACTTCCAAAGGGTAGTCCTTGATCTTGTGGTATGTGGATTGACATCTATAACACGTGTTCAACAGGTTAAAATAAGTGACCTTTTTGGTATGCTAGAGAGCTCCAATTTGAATTTCAATGGAGTCCTTCAAATCCTGTGAAAGGTCCACTTCAACACAGACCCATTTCTGGGGTCAAGCCTAGAAAAACCTATCTGGCTCAATACAAATGACCTTCCCTAGAGAGGACACAATATGACTCAGAAAAAAGGCACACAAGGCAATGGAAAACCTGGAAAATCAATCCAGACCGGGACCCACAACTTGGTGTCATCTGAGACAACGAAGTCCCAAGTCCATGACTAGAAAGCCAACAGAGAAGACTTGACATACTAGGGACCCTGATTCAGGATTTCCTAAACATGATTGACCTCCGCAAAGCGGAAAAGGAAAAAACCCTTGGTTAAATTTTGGACCATATCAAGGTGGACCCCATGAGGGACCTAGGCCTTGTGGATCCATTCTTTAAGCACAATTTTAGGGGGAGTCCTCCCAAAAAAATACCCAACAAGAGTATGTTGCTCAAGCCACTGACAAGCAGAATCAAAATCAGGAAAAGGTAAAACCACATCAGTTGGGGAGTCAAAAGACTTACCTCGTGAAACACTTTCGAAATTTTTTTTTGGGGTCATTTGTTTAGAGGAGCCATTGAGCAGAGCTGTGAAACCACCAACACCAGCAAGAACTACTGGGTTAGAGCCGGTTGAAGGAATATTAAAACCAAAAAACCATAGTAAATGCAGCCATACACACAGGAAAAGAGAAAAATCTTGCGCCAATGGCACGGTATGACACAAGAGGGGCCAAGGATGACCAAAGTCACAAGAAAACCCTAGCACAGCTCATACACCAATAGTAAATTAGGTATTTTGAAATTATAGATATTTCCTTTTGATATTTCACTAATCATTTAAATCTTAGATTGATCCAATCACATCTGTGGTTGCCAACCATCTTGCATCATAAAAATTTATTCAATTTTGGAGTAATATTTTTGATTGATGTTTGGGTGTATTTAATTGATTTTATTGTCCAAAAAAAAAATTAATAATTGGAGAATTTTTGGGTTGCAAGTTGCATTGGAAAGCATGCTAGAAATTATAATTTAATTTTCAAATTTTCCAAAAATCAAACTTGGGTGTGGGATTCTTGGAGGTTATGAATTTTTGAATTTTATTTAATTTTCTTTATTGCTTCAAGAAGAAATGGGATGCCCATGATGTGCTTGACTGACAATTTTGAATTTGAATTCCTATTTGGAAATGGGAGAATGAATGTGTCGGCTAGTGGAGGCATGTCTTTCTAGGAGTGTGTAAGCTTGCATCGAGGAGTTAAAAATTTGTAATTGATGAAAATCAATTGAATTTCCAGGTAGGGGTGTGGGTGTACAAATGACAAAAAATTCATTCTAGACTTTGTGGTGTTGATTTTTGGTTCCAGAGTTTGGGAGTTGCAAGTTTTGGGTGTGGCTTTTCCTAGGAGAGAGTTTTCAGATGTGGTTTTGCAGGTAGAAGGTGAAAATTAGTAGCAAACATCTTGGTGAATGCATTGGAGTTTTGTGTTTTTGATTTTTAGAATATAGTTGTAGGTGAAGAATGGAGAATTGCAAGAAGTTGGAGAATTAAGGAGACATACCTTAGATGATTTTGTTTCCTACAACAAATCATTAGATTTGAATTTTAATATGTTTCTTTAGTCTTCAAGGCTGCAATTGTAATCCTTTCAATTTGAATGTAATTCACATATGTTGTAGGAGATATTGAGCAATCAAATCCACAAGTGTGGTGTTGATTTATTTAATCACTAAAATTGTTGTTGTGTGTTTGAAGTTGCTAAGAGTTGTAGGAACTCTCTTGCATTAGTGGTATCAGAGCAGGTTGTCTACAAGAAAAGTGTCGAAGAGAGGCAGTTTGTAGCAGGACCTATGAGTGTGGGTGTTGTTAAAATGCCTCCAAGAGTGCCCCCAAGAGGTAGGGGTAGAGGTGGAGGTAGAACCCATCCTATCATAGAATATTTTAAAGCCTTAGAAGGAAAGTGTATACATTGTAGGAAGAGCTACATATAAGAGTTGTGAATAGAGAAAGAGATGAGAGTGAAGTTGAAGCTGAGGATGAGGAACCATTTGAAGAAGAAGCACAAGACGAAATTGATCTTGTAGAAATTAGATTAAATTGAGAGCTATTTCTAAGATTGGGAAGAAGACAAAGATGGAGGTCTCAACATTCAATGGGAGCTTGAATCTAGAGGAGCTCATAGATTGGATCAATGACATGGAAGAATTCTTTGAATTTGAGGAGATTCATGAAGACCCTAACAAGGTGAAGTTTGCAAAAAAAAAAAAGGGACATGGAAGTATTTGGTGGAGAGAAATATAGATTTAAAGAGGTAGGAGAGGAAAGGAAAGGATTACAAAGTGGGATAGAATGGTTGAGAAGCTTAAGGGACAATTCATTCCAACGGATTATGAGTTGGAATTATTAAAGAAGATGGATGGATTTAGGCAACAAGGAAAATTAGTTAAGGAATACACTAAGGAGTTTCACACTCTTTTGATTAGAGTGGGACATTCAGAAGTTGACAAGGAGAAGGTATCAAGGTACATCAATGGAATGAAGCCAAGCATCCAAGAAGAACTAAGTTTGGTAAGAATTTTTAATATGGAAGAAGCTTATCAATTTTATTTGAAAGTTGAGAAAAGTTGAATATAAAATTTGAGAATAAGCAAAAGGGAAAGGGTAGAGCTTATGTGCAAAAAAATGAGGATAAAAATTAGATTGAAGTCACCAAGGACGACAAATATGAAAGAGGTGAGAGTTCAAACTAGTTATGTGAGCAAAATTTTAGAGGTAGAGGTAGATCAGGTAGAGGATTCAAAAGAGGAGGCTTCCAAGGAACTTATTTTAGGTGTGGAGAAGATGGGCATAGAGCATATGTTTTTCCTCATAATCAAGAAGGAACAAAAAGAAGGACTAAAAAATAATGCAAGTGTAGTAAATATAAATGAGGAAGAGGTAGAGTCTTCACATCCAAAAGATGCAAAAATTGGAGAAGCACTTGTTATTAGAAGAGCCTTGATGAACAAAGAAAATGAACCAAATCAAAGGAAAAGATTGTTCCAAACGAGATGTAAGTGTGAAGGTAAAATATGTAATGTTATTATTGATGGTGGAAGCACATATAATCTAGTTTCTAAAGAAATGGTAAATAAATTGAAGTTGGAAAGAAGAAAACACCCACATCTATATAGGATTACTTGGCTACAAGATGAAAAGAAAGTTTTGGTCAGCGAACAATGCTTAGTGAAATTTAAGACATGATAATTTTACGATGAGATAATATGTGATATTATGCCTATGGATTTTTTCCATATTTTTTTTAGGAATACCTTGGCAATTTGATAGGTGTTTAGTGTATGATGGGTATGCTAATAATGAAGGATGGAATCAAGCACAAGCTGAAGCCATTGAGCAATGAAGAAGGAAAGGTATGTAATAGCACTAAAAATTGTTTGATTAGTGGTGTTAAATAGTTAGTGAAGGAGGATAAGGATGAAAATCATGATGTACTAATGCAAGTTGCAGTAGTGTTGATTGCATTCAAGATGGGTAGGGTGAAAGTTTTAGTGGAGAAAGAAGAACTAAAATCAATTTTTGTGAAAATGTTGTTGTTGATTTATGTGAGCATGATAAGGTTAGTGTAGAAGGGTATATTGCAGTAATGAAAAAATTGGTAGATGAAGGTACTACAATTGAAAGTGTGGAAGTATAAGATAAATTAGAAGTTGATTTGTTTGATGAAGAGAGTGGTGCAAATGTAGATCTTGTGACTAAAATTTCATTGTAGGGTGGGAAGGATGAATCTCTTATTTGTTTGACTAACATTGATGTGAGTGTAGAGGACAAAGAGATTGTAGTGGAAAGTTGTCTCTTAGAAGGAAAGGAGAAAGATAAATTTATAGTGTTGAAACTAAGATTGGTGAGGAACGAAATTTTTGCAGCAGTGATCAAGAAAGAGTTATTGCATGAATTTTATGATTTTACTAAGGTAGAGGAAATGGATGCTTATGATTTTCTAGAATTTCATAGTGCATATTGGTGGGATTTGGATTATTTGAAAATAGGGAGAAAGAGAGGAAGAATGAAGGATGGAAGAGACATGAAATTGTAGGGAAAAGTGAGAAAGAATGTTGAGGCAATTTTGGACAGTAGGGTGAGTAAGAGCACAAGGCATAAGCAATACTTTGATTACATGGTAAAATGGTGTGGAAGACCCGTTGAAGACTCATCTTGGTTGTCAAAATTTTAGGCTAATCGTCTTGGTTATCTTCTTGAGAAGTGATAGGGTTACTTTTATTTCTACCGTGGGTGTCTGATGTAGGAGCATCTGTGGTTGTCAACCATCTTGCATCATCAAAATTTATTCAATTTTGGAGTGTAATATTTTTGATTGATGTTTTGGTGCATTTAATTGATTTAATTGTCTATAAATCAAAATTAATAATTGGACAATTTTTGGGTTGCAAGTTGCATTGGGAAGTGTGCCAAAAATTGCAATTTAATTATCAAAATGCCAAAAATAAAACTTGGGCGTGGAATTCTTAGATGTTATGAAATTTTGAATTTTATTTAATTTTCTTTATTGCTTTAGATAGAATGGGATGCCCATGATGTTCTTGTTTGGAAATTTTGAATTTGAATTCCTATTTGTGAAATGGGAGAATGAATGTGCCGACTAGTGGAGGCCTATCTTCCTGGGAGTGTGCAAGCATGCAGTGGGGAGTTAAAAATTGCAATTGATGAAAATTAATTGAATTTATAGGTAGAGGCATGGGTGGAAAATGTTTCCAATTGCTAGAGTTAGTGGTGACAAAGAAAATTCATTCTAAACTTTGTGGCATTGATTTTTGGTTCTAGATTTGGGGAGTGCAGGTTTTGGGCATGGATTTTCTTGGGAGAAAAATTTCAGATGTGGTTTTGTAGGTAGAAGGTGAAAATCAACAACACACATCTTGGTGAATGCATCAGAGTTTTATGTTCTTGATTTTCATAATATAGTTGCAGGTAAAGAAGGGAGAATTGCAAGAAGTTTGAGAATTAAGGAGACATACCTATAGATGATTTTGTTGCCCACAACAAATCATTAGATTTGAATTTTAATATATTTATTTAGTTGTCAAGGATACAATTGTAATCCTTTAAGTTTGAATGTAATTCACATATGTTTTAGGAGACATTGAGCAATCAAATCCACAAGTGTGTTGTTGACTTTTGGTGTTGATTTATTTACTCAGTGTAATTGTTGTTGTGTGTTTGAAGTTGTTGAGAGTTGCAGGAACTCTCTTGCATCATGAATACATTTACAAAAATACCTTTTAAATGACTAACATAGTAATTTTCTAAATTAACTAATGCATTTAAATAAAACAATATTTTGACTTATAGCATTTTCAAAATATTTCCACAATATTAAAACGCAAAAGACCTTTTCATGAAGGCAATTAAACAACGAATTTTTTGACTAAGCATCTAGGATTAGTTCGCAAAAATTCCACAACAAGAATTTTGAAAACTTGATAAACTGTAAGTGAACTAAAGTTAAAAGAATATACACAAAGGAAGAGAGCACTTTGTGAGTTCACCCAAAACACATGAATCCAAAGTCACCAAAAAAATGAATTAGTGATGAAGTATGTAAATAAAACTCTAGAACATCCTTTTACTTGCAACCAAATAGGATGGGTTAAACAACCATACATACCACAAGAGTCACATAGTCACTAACTCGAACACAAGGATTGGATGGTGAAAAGATCAAGTGAATCCATTTCATTCTCCTCCACATTCACCCATTGGCCAAACACCTATATATCCTGCACACTCAAGGAGAAACATCAAATCAAACAACAAAGATCATAACTAAAACAACATATAATGATTAATGAGGCACATATCCATCCTATTACTATATCATATCATAATAAACTCAAAATAACATTTAATCCAATCATAGAAACATCGAGAGAAGGTACGAATTAACACATGAGTGAGCACTACAATTACTTAACATGAAGGAGAGGTATTTATTTGATCCATTATTATATTTGTGTACACAACACATGATAATAATAATCTTGAATGCTATTAGATCCATAATAAGTGTACTATGATTTTAAATAGAATGATGCAAGTTAAATTTCACAAGCATTATGTTGTCTATTATGCATTTTGTCATCTACGGGTTTATGAGGTATAGTGTTCTTGTACACATTTAACAACAAGAGTTATAAAGCAACTTAGTCCTTGCCTAAAATTACAAGGTTGACATGTTGAGACAAAAATAATATTAACTTTTTGAAAAAGAGCATATTAATTGCCAATATGGGTTAGAGGGGTTTGCTACACCAAAAATTTAATGTTGCAATCTGATGAACTACTAGACTTCAATGTTATTAAATGGTTTTAGGTTTATAACATTATCGACAACAACACTATCTAATTATAGACATTTTCTTAAGTCATGGTCAACATTATTAAATGGTTTTATCTCATTCCCATCATTAAAAACACTATACTATTCAGCCACAACTTTAGGGTCAATATCCCATGTTTTATATTTTATGGGATTGTCAACACAAATATTATATGATTTTAGCACAAGTTCATTGTTGACTTATCTATTTGCAACTCACTACCAACATAGAGAATATTAAGTACTTTAGTGATAAGTGGACAATTGATACCCCCTATTTTTATTTACACAACATTCTCAACACCTACTATCTCTAGTTTCAACATATTTATAGTCATTGTTAATATTCTTTGATATTGACACATTACCAACATGCATAACACTCTCTCCTTGAATCATAGCAGAATAGTTGGTATACCCTATTTTAATATACGAAATTTTGTTAACAACTACAATCTATAGTTTCAACAAATTTATGGATCCATTAGCATTATTATTTACTTCCAACGCATTTCCAATATCAACAAAATTATCATCATTGGCCATATATTCACCATTGATATCCTTGATTTTCATGTTTTTTGAGCTATCAATATCTAATTTCAGCATATTTTGTCATCTTCAATAATATTGTTTCCTTGAACTTACTCCTAAAAATAACAACATGATCTAATTTAGTCATTATTGTCCACATTTGATGCCCCTTATTTTTATCTTCACAACATTTCCAGAACCAACAATTATGTCATGTTATGTACATAAAAACAAATTAGTTCATTCAAATTTCTATGTTATATTTTGGTTAAAATATATTCAATACAAATATTGTTGTCATCCATCTTTATAAAATTTATAAATTCTTATTGTCCAATTTTGTTGTTTAATCCATATATGTATGCTCTACTTTGTTGCTACAATATATCCTCGCAACAAATTATAATGTACCCATCTTTAACAATTTTTTCCCAAGATTAACTCTAATAGTAGTATCAATGTCATAATTACCAATATTTTTATATGGATATGGCATGCCCTATTTTAAAGTATCTATTTTGATATACTTGGGAAGGATGATTGAAAAAAAATATTATTTGATGAATTAGAATATAAAACATGTTTGTGTGCTTCTACATATATAGTTTGTGGCAAATGTTCAAGAATATTGTGCATACAAATGTTATAGCCATATATACAAAGAAAACACATAAGAGAATAGTATCCCACATTCCCTAGTTTGAGTTATAGCTTCCTTAAATCCAAAATTGACTATTGTAGAAGAAACAATGGAGAGAAGCAAAGAAGCTATAATGAGTGATGATGGAGTGGCATCCCACATAACAATGCAACTTCATAATCCACTTGATCTGCTCATGGCATCCATGGTCTACATGGCCTATAATGGTGCACTCACATGGCATACACTCAAGTCGCTTATTATGCGGAGAGGGGTAACCCTACAATGGCAACACAATGCCTATAGGAGGTTAGCACAATTCGTCAAAAAAAAAACACAAAAACAAACACATTTAATTTTATTTTTTTTAATTATTTTATTTTTAATAATATGATATAATACTATTTTAGAAACAAAACAAAAAGTTCATTTTAATAATATAATACTTCTAAGTCAAAAATAATATAATATCATAATTATTTTTGACTTAGAAGTATTATATTATTAAACTAATTTTTTTGTTTTGTTTCTAAAATAGTATTATATCATATTATTATTATATTATTAAAAATGTAGTATTATTAAAATATTTTTTTGTTTTTTAATTTTGCTTTTTATTTTTTGTTTTGTTTTTAAAATGTGTTTGTTTTTGTGTTCTTTTTGTGATGAATTGTGCTAACCTCCTATAGGCACTGTGTTGCCATTGTAGGGTTACCCCTCTCTGCATAATAAGCAACTTGAGTGTATGCCATGTGAGTGCACCATTATAGGCCATGTAGACCATGGATGCCATGAGCAGATCAAGTGGATTATGAAGCCGCATTGTTATGTGGGATGCCATCACTCATGAGTCCTTCGTGAGGGCCCCTAGTTTCTTGGTTCGAATGGCCTTTGTTTCCAAATGTGGTTCCCTGGTTTCAAACCATTGATAAACACTTTTAAGTTTCCTATTTGGGTTTTCTTGCCAGGACTGCCTTTGGAGTTTTGGAATGAACAAATTTTCATGTGTATTGCTAATTCCTTTGGTCAATTTTGTACCATTGATAAGGTCACCAAATCAATGAAGCGTCTGTTGGCTGCTAGATTTTGTGTTTTAGTGGAGAATAACTATATTATTCCCACTAAGATTACTTTATCTTCTAAATTTAGTAAGTGGTTGCAACAGGTTGATAATGAAGACTCTATGATTATTTGTCTTCTTGTGGTAAAGTGGGTCATGCCTCCTTTACTTGCTCGAAGGAGAAGAAACAACACATTGTTTGGAAGAGAAAGGAAAAGGTGACAAATGCTGTGGAAGACTCCACTATATTTCAACAAATTCAGAATGATGTTGTTGAGGAATGTTCTAAGTTGGACCCCTTTGTTGATTCTTTAGACTTGGTTGATTCTAATGGTGGTTTTGTTTCATTCCCTTGTAACAAAAAGCTGAAAAAAATTGGTGGAGAGGAATCCTTGTATTAAGATTTAGCAAAAATCTTTCGAACAATTCTTTAAACCACCTTGACCTTGTTTTGTGGGGTGGTATCCCTTGCTGTGTTTCTCTGTGTTTTTTGTTGTCTTTTGGCTGTCTCTTTTGGTGGTTGTTCCTTGTCCTGTGGGCCTTATTGCTGAATCTTTATTGATGTAAAAGGGATCAGGGCCCTTTCAAAATCCCTGCTTATCTTATCAAAAACAGTAATATAATATATGATAATAATATTAATAATAAGATATATATCGGTGTATTTTATTTAGATTATATTTAAGATATATATACTAGTGTTATTCCCCTCTCTTATTGTTCAATTCAAAATACATTAAAAAATAAACCTCTCTTATTGTTGAATTCAAAAAACATTAAAAAATAAACATTACTCAATAATGTGATCGATTACAAGACACAAATTTGCAAATATCTTTAAACTCTGATTACACTATTCTTGAGGAATCAAGAACAGTCTAAGATTTTTTTTTTTTGAAAGATTTTGTAGCAAATTTTCATTATTTTGATAAATTGTTCGTAAAAAATATGACTCAATCATTTAAGAGTCAAGAATTGAAAATATCCATTCGACCAAAATCCCTTTAAGATATAATTCAAACTTCATTTTTATCAAATATCATAAACCTTAAACTTGATCCCTGATAAACACTTCAAAAACCATTCAACTATCACCTATAAAATATAAAAGATAGTACCATGTAGTACCATGCTCAATCATATTATACCAAGTGCGCAGGCTGATATGCTATGATGCCATAAAAACTTGCTACATTTTATATACAAGTATAAAACTGGCGTAAGATTTATTAACATTCATCAATTCCATTGCATACCCCTGCGAATTTGGTCACATACAACTGATAAGCTAGGATGAGATGATGTTAAAAACAGAACCATGGAACACCTGCATCTATCGCCCAAGTCTGTAAAAACAAAGGACGTCGATGTCTAGGTAGGGCTTATGTGCATTGTAGGGTAGTTTTAATCCCTGGGTACAGTCTTGCGGATGTTATTGATTTTATGGTAACTGTTTTTATTTTTTTACAGTGTCATTAATTGATTAAGTTGTCACTTGTTGTGAACACTCATTAGGATAAACACAAACAATTTAATATAAATTTTTTTAAAGCAATTTTATTTTATTTTATTTTTTGTTATGAGATGGGGAGTATGAGTCCAAGCCGATATTTTTTGGTTGAGAACAAAAAATTAAGGGATATCCAGTTTATCACAGTTGCACATAGCATGATCAGAACCTCATCTCTTGTTATTGCATTTTCAAAAGATTTGAAATCTTAGTGGATGGCATAATCAAGAAACATACCACAATTCTCATCAATTTTATCAAACCTGTCAATAAAATAAAAGAGAAAAAAAGATCCCCTAAAACCAAGAAAGCCTCTCCATAAATTGTGTACATTGTCAAATATTTGCAACTACAAATCATGCAATTAATTTCTACTATTAAATACCTAGCATTATTATCAATTGAGAGACCATTTATAAACTTGTAAGTTGTTTTCCCATTCTAAAAAAAAATTCTACTTTCTTCATGCGCATAAATCATCAAGGTTCTTGAATTGTTAGCCACTATCAGGGTTCATGAATGATATGCCTTCCAAACCATATATCTATATTCTCAATCACATCATATGCTTCTTTATACAATTATGTAAGTTTTTATTTTCAAAATTTGGAAGCTAACCATTTATAATAGTGTAGCATTTCATCATATAGAAATGTGTACAAGGTTTTTTCATTCTCAAATTTTGGAAGCTTGCTATATATAACAATGTAAGGTCTCACCATATATATCTATGTAAGGTTTTTTCATTCTCATTTTTTGGAAGCTTGCCACAAATAATAGTGTAAGGTTTTTGTATTCTTAATTTCTAGAAGCATAATATATATAATAGTTTAAGATCTCACCATATATAATTGTGTAATGTTTTTCTATTCTCAAGTTTTGGAAGCCCACCATATATATTAGTGTAAGGTCTACCTAAATATAACCATGTAAGGGTTTTTTATCCTTAATTTTTAGAAGCTCGACATATATAAGAGTGTAAGGTCTCACTATATATAAATGCGTAAGGTTTTTTCATTCTTAATTTCTAACTATCACCACATATAACTCTGTAAGGGTTTTTCATTGTCAATTTCTAAAGGCTCAAGATATATAACAATGTAAGGTCTCACAATATATAATTGTGTAAAAATTTTCCATTCTCAATTTTTGAAATCTTGTCATATATAACTATGTAAGAGTTTTTAAATCTCTATATAACTATGTAAGGGTTCAACATTTAAGACAATTTCATTTTTAGGCTCAATACTATTACATTATGATGACATTTTAACACAATCCTATCTCTCTGTTCACTTGCAAGTTCAACAACATCATCATTATTTCACTTTAAAGGATAAAAATAAATAAATCTTCCTACCATTCATTTGAAAGGATTCCCCATGAGGATAGCGTTGAAAAGGCTTTCCATCTTTTCCCTAAAATCCATTAACAATGTAAGAAGATTATTTTTAAATTTTCAATAACACTTGTTTCTAAATTAGTATTTTCCCACCTAATCTATTGTAAGACATAATTTACTAATTATGTATGTCATAATAAAAATAATATTTTTTAAATTTTAGTAATTAATTTCAATTACATAACAATTAAAAAGATTGATTTCTATCTAGATAGAATGAAGGTGTTTGCATTCATTTATATAAAAATATCAACATTCTCAAAAGAATCCTCTATATAATGATGTCAAGAAAATGAGATGTTGAATTATTCTATTTATTAAACAAAGTGAGAAAAAAAAAACATGTGAATTCATTTAAATTGAAGATCTTTAATATATATTTCTTTAAAATGACAATTTTCAGCAATGACATTAAGTATAAATATGACCCTAAATGTAATAATAGAATAGAATCCCCCTCTTTATATCTATATACAATAGGTTCAATGGGTTTGGTGATGTTTTTATAGTTGAGAAAGGGCAAGGTATATGCACATTGCAATTTAGTCAAGTAAAGTGGTTAAATAGTACTACGACAATAAAGAGCAATGGATATAAATTTTAAGATGTGCTTGTTTGTGTATTATTAAAAAATAGAAGTGGCCATAAACATATCTTGATAATATGTCATACAATATACATTTTTCTTATTCAAATATGAGATATTCATTATCGGGCTCATTAAACCTTATTGTATACACATATAAAAAAGAGGATTTTGTAAGCACCTAGTTGTCATCACAATAGATCTTCTTACCTTATATTCTAAATTAGTATTCTTATTGAGATTCACACAGTAATGATCCTAAATGTAATAATCTAATCAATTGCAGAATATTCATTTTTAAAGATTGCATGACCTTTAGTTTTTAGTTTATTTTGGCTGGGCATCCATTCATTTTTTACAATGATTTATAATTAAAAGAATTATCATTTTCAATTACGTAGCTAATTATGAAACACAAAATAGAGCTAATGATCTTAACAATTCTAGTCTAGCAACCTTCAACATCTTTTACCTTATCTTCAAGTTTAATCATAGAAATCTAATAAAAAATAATTTACTATATGGATATAACACCACTATTAATATCAAGAATATTAAAATAAGAAAAATAAAATCCTTAACACTAAAAATCTAACTATGCACATCAATATGAAAGACAATTGTAGATTTTTTAGAAATCGCTTTAATTGATTTTTTTTTGGTTAATAATAATTTCTTAACATATATAAGAATACAAATTCTAATTATTTTAAAAAGTAAATTTCTAAAGATTAATTTTAGAATATGATGTATTCACACATAGAAACACTTAGTTAAAGTCTACCATGCATTGCTCATGGCTATCACAATAATATGAAACTACTTTGCTTGACCAGAGAACATTGTGCATATACCTTGCCCTTACTGAAATATAAGATTTTCATCATCAACCTTATTGAAATCTATCGGATATAGATATAAAGGGGATGATTTTGTAAGAATGAACTTACTATGATAATTAATCTTTTCCAAAACTTCCCAAAAAAGAGTGCATCTTAAAATGGTCATACAAATTTCATTCTAAGCTTACACCACTTTCCAGTAGTTAGAAGGCTATGATGGAAACTCCATAATGCCACCATGACCAACTATTACATGGCAAGTTATATATTGTTTGTTTGAGTATGATTATTTGGGATGTTGATTGACACTACTTGCTTATAGATTGAATATAACACCCTCTCCAAAATTCATAGGTAAATTCTCCTTTTAGTTCCTTTGATGTTCCAAAAATCCAATGGTTTTTCATTTTGATTCCTTAAACCAAAATAATATTTTATAAAAAAAAATATGTCCTCTAATATTTGATCATATATGATTTGTTTCTTTCTAACTAGTTTATAAGTGTGTTAAGGGTTTTAATTTTAATATGTATTTTCTTTTGGATTTTAGGAATATTATTTGCAAACTATATATGGGATAACAATAATGCCAATCTCCTTTGCCTCAATGAAATATTAGAAGAGGCCATACAAATTTTATGTATTTATGTCAATTTGATTTTCTCTAGTATATATTAATATATTCAACATATAATAATTTATTGATTGTACCTTGTATTTTGTCTCATGATATTGAACTATATAGTACTCAATCCTCCCTTAAAAATAATGTGAAGATGTAAGAGAAAAATGGCAAGTAGAGATGATGATCCTCCTTGACAATCCACATAACCTTTAATGTAAGTATGATTATGTTCTTCATTGTAGCCACTTAGATAAAGTATAATCATTGCTTTGTAAAATGTAATCCAGGCACACATATCTATTTGAGATTTGAATTTATTTTAACTCTAATGTCTTGAATTAATTGTGTACTTTCCGAGTTGTTATTTAGCTAAGTGAAATTTCAAGTGCTAGAGGAAGTGATAGTGCAATGCATGTTGTTGGAGATAACTTTATTCGCATCACTAACCTATTATCATTAAATTATGCCATTTTGACAAAGGCATATCTTATCAAGGAAATGTTTGCTTACATTGACTTTTGTTCAATTAATTTTTGACTCATTACATGATGTGACATGGATGCATCAATTTTCTTACATGTGTGATTAGTCTTGTTTGGAGGATGTGGATGTATTAATTTTCTATATGGAGATTGATACTCTTAATATGGTTGTTGAGATGGTAGTTGTCAACCTTGTTAATAGTGTTTGTATTGAATATGCACTAATATTTTTGAGTTTATTATTTAAGAACTTGGGATGATTAAGACTAATCTCACTTTTTCATGCAATTTGTTGGTGAGTAAAATAATTCCCATGCCCATCTAGACAAAAAAAACCTTGTATTATTGATTTCTCCCCCATGTGAGACACATTTCCAATATGGAGGAAACCATTTTGAACTTTAGACTAATTGAACAAATATTAGATCACTATCCATGGGAAGTCTCCCATTCCATGGAGGAAATTAGGCCATGTTGTAAGAGGCCATAGAAAGCCAAGACCTAGGGAAACCATGCCAAGGGAGATTGAGTGTTAGCATATAGACCATCTACTTAAGAACCAAATATTGGCTTGAAGGATCTACCTTAAAAAAAAATACATGGCCCAATAAGGGGTCAATTTGTCATTTTTTACATGAGCAAAGAGGTCCTCCAAGCTATAACTCTTGTTATGTCTTTTTATGATAGTGAGGAGAACACATAGAAAAGGAGAAAGGGCACTTGCAAGAGCAATGATGTATGGTTGTCATATGTAGAGGGGGACAATGTTAGACTTACTACTAATAACTAGACTTCCCTTCTAATTTAGACAAGATGTTGTAGATGATGTAATTTTACTACTTATATGTAATAAATTTTAAAAAGGATAAAGTCATGACATTCACCATGCCCTATATGAATTTGAATGCTTGTAAAATAGTGGATATATTTAATTTTGTGATTATCATTTTGCAAATTGATGTAAATATTATTTATTTTTCAATGATGTACATGGTCATTAGTGAGGGAGGCACATAAGAAGGCCACATTGGATTCCTCTCCACTTGTCCTCAAGGTAAATCATTTTTTTTTTGCATTGAGACAATCTACTTTGAAGCATATATGGTTTGTTCATATTTTTAATGTTTTGTTTCCAAATAGAGATGTACGCATTCTTCCATGCACACAAAATTTGCAACTCCTCCACCAATGCTCGAGCATAGACTAAACATGGGTAATTATTTATCTCTATAATGTAGTGGCATGATTGTGGGGGATGTTGGGTCTAGTGATCCAAATGGTTTTATTTAGTTTTAAATAAATGTTTGTGGGGCATGCATCTCATATGTGAGACACCCCCACCCTCTTTAATGTTAGTAGGTTTACTTTATTATTAAGAAATTAATTAGTGTTTAGGTGTTCCTTAAAGTAATATATGGTAGACAGTTTCCAAAAATTATAATATGTGACTGAAAATAATAATTTTATAAACCAAATGTAAAAGTGTGTAATATTATATTCACATAATAGCTTTCTAACTAACTATTCCTCTTATTTAAGATTATTTTTTGTTGTTTTAATGTGTTCCTGACTGTAACAGTAGCATCAAAGCCACGTAAAAAGGTATTAGTAATGGAGAATCCTATGTAAAGTTGCAAAGGTCAGTTATAGCCTTCATTCCTCATACTTTGATTGATGTAACAAAGTACTGTCAGTCAAGCTTATCTACTGTCTTATAAAAGTTAAATTGAATTTATTTAACACCATTCTTCGAGATGTATTCATATAAATCTTGTTGGGCATTCAGTAAAGGAGTTAAAGAAATTGAAGAGCAAATACAAGCTTGAAGTATTTGCACATCATCCTATACAAAGTGACTTTGAGCCACACCATTCCAGACAGCCCCACAGAGAGGACCACACCAACTTGTACAAAAGTGTTTTTTGAGCCGTTTACAGAAAGTTGTTATCAAAGTTGTTAAATGAAGAGTTTGATGGCCCATGTAAAACAATGATTTAAGCTTCTATAGTAATATTTTCAGTGATTCAATGGCTTGTTCAGTTGATGGACCACATACAACAATGATTTAAACCTCCATGGGAAGATTTTCAGAGATTCATTGGCTGCTTCAATCGATTGCTGACTGTAGGAAAGTACACAGTTCGCTTATTTCAAATTCCAAAACCTTATTTAACAGTAAAGCTAACGGAGGGCCTCTTAATAGTTTGCTTTTCAGAGATGCTTTGTGCTACATATTCATGAAAATTTTCTAATAGAATGGTTTTCATATGGGTTTAAGAAATGTTTCCAGTTTCGAAAATGCATTTTTTATCATATTTATTAAGTAATTGAAAATAAAAAATCGTATTATGATTTTCAATTAATTAATAAATTGGTCAAAAAATGCGATATGCAAAATATTACTTTAGCATGTTTTTATTGTGTTTGAAAAGAATATCTTTATCCTTTACAAAGATGCATTTGTGAAGATTGAATAGACAATAGCTTTAAAGCAAGACTTCATATTTCGATGAAAGAAATTTGTTGACAGTATTTCTATGAAATTAAAACGGGAGGCCTATTTTCCTTATGTTAAAAGGAGAGAGGGGTTTCCTAATGTGCAGTAGAAATTCAAAAGAATTTAGAAAGAGATTAATAATATATATGTTGAAAGTCTTCATTTAAAGAAATATCTATTTTTAGTATTTGTTGGAATTTATATTATAGGATTTGTGTTTCGTAATTACAAAAGAATGTGTTAAGATATAAGGTGACAAATTGTAATAAGGTGTATTAGATTAGTTGAAATTGACATCCCTTTCTTTTTTAAATAAGTATTTTAATTTGTATCATATTTTTTGTTCTTAGCATTACTAGATATTAAAATAGAATATCTTGAGTTATAGGTCTCATGGGATCAACCTAATTGACAGAGCGTAACAAGGTCAAAATAGAGATTGGAGGACCAATAAGAGGTTGGAGAATAATTCCCTTCTCTAGTTAGTAATTTTCTCAAAGTTTGGGTAAAACTCTTAATTAATATTTTTGGTAGGAGTATTGTATTGTAATTTTTTAATTTCAATATTTTATGTTTTGGTTTTCTTTTTTTGAGCCTTGATGAGGAGCATACCGATTTGTTTGTTGTTACACGGACTTCTCACCTCTCAACTAATGTGGGAAGATATTTTATTAGCCTTTGATCTAGTTGTTGGTGATTGTATGAGTTGACAAAGGTTACTAGCACCACTAGTATTGAGTAAGGTGTGGTTAGTCTTATAAGACATTATAGTAGATGTGCCATATACAATACTAAATAGTCACCAGTAAGCTTGTATATGGAGGTTAATGAGTTGATTAGGTGAGCAAACCATGATAGTGCTTTTATTACAATATAGGCATAAATGGGTCATATTGGATGGGCATTCTAGGCATGATGTTCATCATCCACATCACAACTCACAAGCTAGTGTGATTCTATGTGAAGTGACATCAATTGATCATTACTAGGATTTAAAATGTGCCAATTTATAGATACAATAGAGAGTATTAGACGAATTCACAAGCATATGCTTCAATTCATCTTCTAAACCCCTTTAGATCAAGGGGGCTCGTTGGGTCTAGTTATCCAAATGGTTTTATTTAATTTTAAATAAATTCTTGTGGGGAAGAATGCTTCTCATATGTGAGTCACCCCACCCTCTTCTTTTATTAATCAAATGAGGGGTAAGGTCCCTCTCCAATTGTTCTATTAAAATATTTGTGAAAACTACATCAAAATTCTTATCATGACAATTGGAAATGAAAGTTTGGATTTAAAAAATTGATAGATATCTACATCTATATCATTCAACCGATAGACATATATATATCACCCATGACTACTCACTATATTCAACTTCTAAAGCAACTAAAAGATAAAATAGAGAATTGAGATATAGGTAGAGACCAAAATACACTCTACAGGAGTTTCTCATTACAATTGTCAATGTACAAAAATTTCAACCTAATACATTCCCTCTACACATAAATATATTATATTCAAACCAAGTAAAGAGAGAGATCATGTAATTATAAATTTAGTAATAGGATCCATTCTCCCACATGACTTTTCTTTCTTTCCTCTAGAGGAATTTGATTGCCTTCACAACTTTTACTAGGTTAAAAAACTTCTAGTGAGGAGAAATTTGTATGAAGTGCACAATGTCAACACATCCATGGTCAAATTTTAGTACCCAACGAATCCAATGAGAAAACCTTGCATGGTTTCCACTTCTTTGACAAGAGTTACCAACCTCGATTATATTACTTGAATAATACCAATGGAGGCCAAACCCTTAGATTATTGGCCCAAATAAAGTAGTGAAGAAATATTGATAGGAATAACCTTGCCCACAACTTCATTCAACCTTGCTTTGACTATTTTTTATATGTAATCCTTGTTGGTAGTCTTCATTGATTGTTTATCCCCAATGATAATAAAAATGTTACTGATAAAAGATGAAATATTTGTATTAAATCCATGTTGTGTTACTCCTTCCATGAAATCTAGACTCAAGACCTTATGAAGTGCTTCCATTATGTCACCACACTAGAAGAATAACACTATTCTCATCCTCTCCTCTATGGTCTCCCCTAAAATAACCATCTAGCAGAGGTTTCCACCCAACAAAAATAATAACTCCATGGCAAGATAGTGTAGGACATAGAAGGTGTTGGTACTCAATCCAACAAAGCAATTATTTCTTGAGTCACAAACCCCTTATCCATTAGGCCTTATTTTTCTATCAACTATAATCAATCTAAGAAATCTTCAAATGGACCTTCATTTTATCAAAGTTCCCTTTTTTATTCTTCTTCATCCCCATGTTCCAATCATATGCTAGAAGTTGCAAAAAATCTAAAAAAGTTCTAAGTTTGGGTAATTTTTAATTATTTTCCCAAGTTTTTGTATATTTATGGAATTTCAATGGACTACTAGACTTCTTCAAGTCATCCTACCTATTTTATTGATTTTCAATCCCATATAGAATCTTCACTAAGTCTATTAGGTCTTTTCCTCCCACTTCTTTCCTTTTTTCTTCAATTTGCAAGTTTTTGAGGGATGTCTAAACTTATTTCTCCTAACCTTCTAACCTCCCATCCTCTTCCACATCCCACATTCATCTATTCCCTTGCTTCCTTTCCTTCTTCACTATTTTTCAAATTTTTGGGTTATAATGAACTTCTATTTTCTTGATCTATCAATCTCCCAACCTTTGGTCCTTCTCTACTCTGGATTCTTGTAACCTTTGGCCCCCTCCCCTTTTATCTTTCATGGAATTGAAGAGTTCATCTAGAAATTTTCTAGTGCTTTTCCGTCTCCAAATATATTAATCTTTTGACCTCCAGTAAAGTCTTTCCTTTCATCCTTGCACTTTGATTTCCCTTAGTAGACTTGTGGGTTTCTAATGAACTTCCATTTCCCCTACATCTCTAGACATCCAAAACTTCAATTCCCTAATCATTTCCCATGCTCACCTAGTTCCATTTTGTGGAATATTTTTCACTTTTAGACATCTAAAATTCTTACAATTCTACCTCCATTTTCCTTCTCCATATCCACTTTATATTCCATCAAAGTTATCTAATAACTAAGTTGTTTCTCATTTTTTCATACCATGAAGAGTTCCTTTAGACTTCAGGATGTTCCTACCTTTTGTTCTACATCATTTCCTTGCATGTTTTATCCCATCCTTGAATCACTCATTTTTCATTCATTTGTGGAGTTTGGATGGAATTTCAAACTTCCATCCTCATGTTCAATTATTACATCCAATCTCGCATTGAAACCTTGCACCTAGGTAAGTGTACAAAAATGGGGGACCAAAATGGGGTCTTAAGTGGCCACTTTTTTTTTCTAAAATCAAGAAAGACTGACCTTGGATGATAGATTGAAGATAGTTACACTCAAAATTCTTATGCTAATATGCTAGATTGATTTACTCTATTTTATCCTATCATATGTGACCATGAATAATGGGATAATTAAAAACCTTAATGGTGCATATAGTAGGTAGTCCTTGATAGACTATCAAATGGTGCATAAATAATCTTGAGTAATTTTTTGAAGTGGATTCTAGTGGTTAATAACATATTTATTTATTCTTTCTCTCCTAGAGGGCATTATGTAATCCCAGTGGATAATTTGGTGGGAAAAATTCTAGTATTTCTAGGTGATGAATTACTATAATTTTTTCATTGCTATGAAACCAATAATTATGTACGGTTATCATATTATTAGACCAATAGTGGGGGTCCTATGTTTAAAACATAACTCTTACTTTGCATAAGGCTTAAAATGTCCACTTAACCTTGGATCAAATAGGTGATTGTACGAAGAAATTTGAATTTGGAATTATCAATTGCAATGAGATTAGAAACTATTGTACTTTACATAAATTAATCTCATCTATAGTGCTTAGATTAGCTAATCTTGATGTTGTAGAGCATAATCATGGATAAAAACTAAATTATAATAATTCTACCTTTTTATTGTGATTGTTTGAACTTGAAAATGTCTTTATGTGGATATGATGAATCTATCTAGCTATAATTCTTGTTGTATCTTTGGGTGTTTCAAAATTGACAAAATTATGCAAGAATATGCTAAAAAGGTGGTGACTAAGTAGTTATAATTATTTTTTGGTTCCATATCCATATTTCCTTTGTAAGATCTTATTTTCGAATAATAAAATTTGTATTGTAGTGCCATTTGAAAGGTCTTTTAGTAAAAAAAGAGGTGTGTCTTTCTTTCCTTATCAAATTAATAACATATTGATAAATCATCATATAAAGTCAAAATGGGAAAATAATTTAATATCCAAATTAAAACCAAAAGAGTGGAATTAAAGTGAAAAGATTTTATTCATAACATTTTTAATAAACAATATGATTAAAATCAATTCATTGAAATAATTATAAAGGGTCTCTCAAGCTCCTATTGGCAACAAACAACAAGTCTTATTAATAAAGAATAAAAATGTTGTACCATAGATAATAATTGATAGTTTACCTATTTTCTATGAAAATCCAACCATCACAACCTTTCACATTCCTCTTCTTTTCTAAAATTCTATTTTCATTTTTGTATAATTTTTAGTTTTTCGAATGCGTTACTTTATTAATTACTTATGAAGTTTAAAACTAACTCTAGCTCTAATTTGGACCACACATTTAACTCCACAAAGATACCATAAATTCTTGAATTTGACTTTGTCTAGTGCTTTAATGAATATGTTTGCAATTTATTCTTCTACTATGATAATATATTTCATAGCCATGTGTGTTTTTTCACATGAATAATTAGGTTTTTTTTTCTATTTTTATTGCATGTATATTATCTATAACTAATATAGTTAATCCATTATGTGGATTTCACATGTCTTCGAGGATCTTGCAAATGATACATAATTTCCTTAATTTGTATCACAATCACTTTTGTTGAATATGAATATGCATCTTCTTTATTAGTTGATAAAATATGTATTAAATATTGGTTCAATTATATACTATCATTGTTGGAGTTTATAATGAACCCCACAACTCTCACAAATCACTTGCAAGAAATTATCATGTCACAAATAGAAGACAATGGAAGTTGGGTACACAAAAAGCTCAAAAAGTGCAAGTGTTTTTGTTGTTTTTCAGAATTTGTCACACTTGGACTGAAAATTTGAGACACTTACACAATGAATCTTTTAAAAAGTTAGTAATATGAAATTTTGAATTTTGAATCTAGTTTCCAAATATGTAAATTTTTCAAATACCCAGATTATAGAAATTAAATTTTGATAGGGATATATAAAAACCACTTTTTAAAAGTCCCTATTTTTTTACAATACCAAGCATGTGTATGAACAACACTTTTTGACCCAAATAAAAGTATTTTTCTAATTCTTTTGGGAAAAGAGAGCTAACAACATGACGTTTGATCTAGAATTTTTTTGTAATTTTTGGTTGAATATTTTTTTTTATTAAATTTTTATTGGCCTTAATTGTTGTTTATAAAAATTAACGTGTATGGACATCATAATTGGACCTAAACTAAACATTTTTTGAATATTTTTTTTTCATTGTGTAGAGAATTGTCTGAAGTTTGATGCCATATAATTTTTTTTACAAAAAACTTAACCAAAAAAAAGTTATTAAAAAACAAAAAAAGTCTAATATTTCAAGTTAAGGACTAGTTTGCTTATAAATTAATTAAAAAATTGCAAAAATAATCCAATATTAATAAAAATTATATATTTGGAAAGTAGACATTGTGTTCTCTAATGGATTTTAATTTTATAGATTGATTCAGAAAAAAAGTCCATCAGCCATATTTCCAAAGTTGGACATTCTTCTTCAATCTGCCTTAGTTTTTTAGTTGCAGGTCAAAGGCTAAGGCTCAGGATTGCCAAGCCTTTCCCAAGTCTAAAACCGAGGCAACATGTGGGTTGGAATTTTGAATTTTAAAAATGCGTACGCGTTTTTAAAAAACACTTATGCGTTACAAAACACATGTGTTCTTTATTTTCTTGATAATTTAAAAAAAAAAATAAGAAACGGGTACCCGTTTCTAAAAAGCATTTTTTTTTAAATAATCAATTTTTAGATGTTATAAAATGTGTATGTGTTATATAACGCATATGCGTTTTTTAGTGCATACACTTTTTTTAGGCTCGGGTACCCGAAGCATAACGCATATGCGTTTTTTTAATAACG
>VDFB02109042.1:57951105-57969962 GCA_007258455.2 Sequoia sempervirens
ATTGAAGATCAATTATGTGATTATGAATCAAGTCTTAGATGTAGTTCATATTTATCTCAATACATTTGTTCTACTAGTGATGGACTAGATTCTATGATATCACACCAAATCATTATCCATGCCCACTGCATATTGAATCTCATAACTATGAGTGCCTTACACATAATGGAAAATCTACATAGCTACTTTCCAATGCAACTCTTGGGGCTTCTACAAAAATTAAGAGACAATTCCCACATCATATGAAATGTTAAGCCTCATGTGATTCAAGTATATGAGACTCCCAAATAATTGGAAATACAAACTATCATCCACCAAATGTGAAGAGTAATGAACCTTAAGTTTGACCCCTGAAAAAATAGAGTCAAAGTTGCCTTATAGTCATCCAATGTAAAATATAGAGAATATATCAAGTGCATTCTTGGGTTATGTAATAAAGATATTAGAAGATGATTGAGTGATTCCAATCCCCATATTGGTTTTAGTCCATTAAAGGGTTGTTGCAAGTTGTATTTGATGGGAATTCATAGAGAGAGAGAAGTGGCATAAGTTTAGAAAAAAATCCATCCATTTGAGTGATGCTTATCAATACCTAATGAGAGCACAATACATCTACAATCAACCTTGGAGATAAGTTGCTCTTAGTTTAGATGGAGGGATTTGAGAGCTCTCAATTTTCCTTTTCGTTTTGAAAGATTTTTGGGACCAAAATCTCTCTCCTTTGGGAGGTTTAATCCATTAATGAACCAATATAGGTGGACCAACAATGTCTAAGTTACAAGTTCAAATATAAAAAATTAAAATGACACTCATAGAAAGGTTGTAAACCACTTATAGTAGTTTTAAGAGTAATAGGCTTCACTCTAATAGTTGACTATTTCCAACACTATATTTTCTCCCATCATTCAATAAAAAAATGAAATAGCTTAAATAATTCCCATCGAAGGAAAAATAATTGCTTTTAGCAATGCTACTATTGTGTCCTAAAGCAATATTGTTACATACAAAAATAATGTTGGATGAACGAATAGTTAGGATAGTTGATCAAATGATATGTGGAAGCCTTTGTAGTAACTATGACAATTATGAAAAGGAAGTTAGTAGAAATAAAGTTTGGGAGGCAAAAGAGGGAATTGAAGGGGTAGTAGCATAGTGGCAAGAAACTTTCCTACATCATTGACATAATTTTCCTTTTGGTGTGTTGGTTCATTTTACCTGATGGTAATAATTCGTAATGACATTTTGAGTGCAACTAGCTATTTGTTTTTCCTAATGACATGTTTTCCTTTTGTAGTGTGACTATTATTCTTCCCTGAATACATTTTTTCTTAGTAGGTATGTGTACAATTTATCTTCTAGTAGGTGGCCCTATTTTACTTGTTGCAATGTACTTAATGTGTGTTTACCTTGTCTTAGCACATGTTTTCTTTCATCCTCAATGGTAGATTTCTAGATAAATAGATCCACATTAACATTGTACTTAATAATTTGTAAATACATATGCAAATCGTGTTAAGAATAAGTTCTCGCACCTTAATATTAAACTTAGATAAAAGTATAGTTTTGGGATTTGAATTTCATTTGGAAGTCGTATTGTAATATGGCTAGTAGCAAAAATAAATAAATAAATTGAATCTTGCGCTCTTTAGGGATGTGATGCAGTAAATTGGAGGAAATTAAGACAACTTGACCTCTAGTATGGGGTCTCCTTATTATTTGTTTTTGTTGCATATATAATATATATTTATATGTCTTTTTCAATTGAACATATTAACCTCAAGAAAATATTGAATTATATTATGGAAAAACATTGGATAATCTCTCTAACCAATATCTCCTCTTACAACCAATCAAAATGATGATAATATTTTCCTCTTCCTTCCTTGATTGGACTTGTATGTATGGTTCAAAAGAATGAAATCATTTGAACAAGATCTAATTATTTTTAATAATTGCCTTGTTAGTGCTAACTTAAAAAATGCATAATGGATGATAATTGTTAGCATGTTGATCTCAACCAATCCCTTCATATCTTCTTATCAAAGGAAACACTAGGTGGACCATGTTGGTACTAACATATATCTCATATATAATCATAATAAAAAATTTACAAATATAACGAGACATTAATATCCCAAGCTAAGGTTTTCTAAAATAAAATTGAAAATCCGTTTATCTCCTAAATGGATAAATAATAATTCTTCAAGAAAATAATCCATACAAACACTAAAGTAAGTGAACTAATTAATCATAAAAAAAATACCAAGAACAAATACGCATCCAAGACCACATAGTTAAAATATTTAATATACTAAAGAAATGTAGCTTATTCCTTCTTGTAAGTTGGTTCCATGGCCACATTTGAATCCATATAGACCCCCCTTCACATATCTCTACAACTCTTATATCCTCTAAATTTCTTCACCTTTAGCTCCATGGTCATGTTTAGAATTGAACATTCTATGACGCGGCTCTTTGTTTTATGGTTTGAATGCAATGTTTCTATTTTATTAAGAATAGGACCACCAATAAAGTCTCCATTTAAATATTCAAAAAATTAAATATAATAAAATTCACATAATGAAAATACCTCCTTAATAGAATAGTACACTCCATCAGGGTAAGTATGTAACTTATTTTTTTTCATTTTATTTGAGAATAACAAATATCAAGATATAAAATAAGCAGTCAAGAATTCATTAGTTCCCCACCTTTCAAGCTAATGATACATAAATATATAAAATAGATTAATGATAAAAGAGAAAATCATAACACCAATCAAATATATAAAGTGTGATTAAAGAAAAAAACATGATACACTGTTTCCTACTCTTTGGACTCCATAAGATAATGAAAAACTTATAAAATGGGAAAATATAAATTGGATTTATATTATGGAAGATACCAAATGACAACAATAATGTAGGAGGAGGAAAATACATGCTAGTTTCCACAATAGCAATAGGGAAGACAACATACTTCCAAAGAAAGCCCAAATGCATAATGGAGACTAAGCAATAATTCCTTTACGAGTTGTTGTAGCCCTCACAACTGCAAGCATTTAGCAAATAAGGACTCGGAAGATCACACCAAACGTTGAGAAGAAGCGGAGGAAATGGAGGAAGTCCGCGGATGAGGCATTAAGGAATGATTCGCAGAGTGAGGAGTACGATCGAAAAAGAGTAATGGGCCTGGGAGTGGAGAAGGGGGAATTTCGAGGGACTACGACTTCCTCAGCGAGCCTGGTAGCACACCTTACAGTTTGAAACAACATCTTCCAAGGTGGGTGTGCTCAGATCCCATTTCCATGGCGGTGCTTCTCTTTAACCGAATTTGAGTATGAAATCACATTCGCCCTTAGCTTCTCCCAAGCTACAGTTTGAATCTTCAGATAGGATCTCCTGTCTATGAAGGCAGGCCTCGAGACAGCACCAAAGAAGACCTCTTCCCTCATAATGTGAAGGGGAAAATTAACACAGAGATCAAGTGAATGGAATCTGTGGCAATGATGGCGAAGTGCTGAGGTGTTCGGACAGGGCCTCACCGAATTGTTTGAGAGCTATCTTCTGTACGCTGCAATAACCATACTCTATCTTATTCTTTTATGTGTGATGAAATACTTTATGGCATCCACCAAACTTTCGGAGCAGCGCGGCAACAGTGAGTTTGAGTTTGAATTTGAGTTTTCCCATGCGCGGCAACTGGCAACCGCTGACTGTAACCGCTAGAACAACGACGGTTTAAGGGTGGGGTCCCATGGGGGGCTGCAGGGTCTACATTTAAGGAACAGGAGGTCTCATGGATTCATAAAAGATTGCTACGGGATTAAATGGAATCTGCTCTAGAAAAATAGCTGCTCCTATGTTTTAGGGCTGCAAACTTGAGGGGTGGAAATGGGGTGGGGCTGGAGCTCGCCCCTACAGTTTAGCAATTGTCTTTGCCATTTGTCTGCAAACAACTCAAGTTTCAGCTTCCTTAAATTATGGAGGTTAATGTTTAAGCTGGGCCACACTTCATGGGATCACCAGCTTCCTTAAAATTTGGAGCTTAACATTTTAAGCTGTACAGTGCTAGTAAGTTCATGGGACTGCCAGCTTTAAAACATTCCTAAAAATTCTCAGCAGCACCCGCTGAGATTTTTGAGCAAGCGCCTCCCCATGGGACCCCACCCTAAGAGAACGGAATTTGAAGTTGGGAACAACAGGGGGGGCCCACATGCACCACCTAAGCAGTCAAAGCTTAGTGTGTGACATTTAAGCCCAGTTGTGAACACTCATTAAGATAAACACAAACAATTTAATATAAGTTTTTTTAAAGTAATTTTATTTTATTTTATTTTTTGTTATGAGATAGGGAGTATGAGTCCAAGCCGATATTTTTTGGTTGAGAACAAAAAATTAAGGGATATCCAGTTTATCAAAGTTGCACATAGCATGATGAGAACCTCATCTCTTGTTATTGCATTTTCAAAAGATTCAAGAAACATACCATCATTCTCATCAATTTTATCAAACCTGTCAATAAAATAAAAGAGAAAAAAAGATCCCCTAAAACCAAGAAAACCTCTCCATAAATTGTGTACATTGTCAAATATTTGCAACTACAAATCATGCAATTAATTTCTACTGTTAAATACCTAGCATTATTATCAATTGAGAGACCATTTATAAACTTGTAAGTTGTTTTCCCATTCTAAAAAAATATTTCTACTTTCTTCATGCACATAAATCATCAAGGTACTTGAATTGTTAGCCACTATCAGGTTTCATGAATGATATGTCTTCCAAACCATATATCTATATTCTCAATCACATCATATGCTTCTTTATACAATTATGTAAGTTTTTATTTTCAAAATTTGGAAGCTAACCATTTATAATAGTGTAACGTCTCATCATATATAAATGTGTACAAGGTTTTTTCATTCTCAATTTTTGAAAGCTCACCACAAATAATAGTGTAAGGTTTTTGTATTCTTAATTTCTAGAAGCACACTATATATAATAGTTTAAGATCTCACCATATATAATTGTGTAATGTTTTTTCTATTCTCAAGTTTTGGAAGCCCACCATATATAACAGTGTAAGGTCTAACTATATATAACCATGTAAGGTTTTCTTATCCTCAATTTTTAGAAGCTTGACATATATAAGAGTGTAAGGTCTCACTAATGCATAAGGTTTTTTCATTCTTAATTTCTAACTATCACCATATTTAATTTTGTAAGGGTTTTTCATTGTCAATTTCTAAAGGCTCAAGATATATAACAATGTAAGGTCTCACAATATATAATTGTGTAAAAATTTTCCATTTTCAATTTTTGAAATCTCGCCATATATAACTATGTAAGAGTTTTTAAATCTCTATATAACTGTGTAAGGGTTCACCATTTAAGACAATTTCATTTTTAGGCTCAATACTATTACATTATGGTGATATTTTTACACAATCCTATCTCTCTCTTCACTTGCAAGCTCAACAACATCATCATTATTTCACTTTAAAGGATAGAAAAAAATAAATCTTCCTACCATTCATTTGAAAGGATCCCCCATGAGGATAGCGTTGAAAAGGCTTTCCATCTTTTCCCTAAAATCCATTAACAATGTAAGAAGATTATTTTTAAATTTTCAATAACATTTGTTTCTAAATTAGTATTTTCCCACCTAATCTATTGTAAGACATAATTTACTAATTATGTATGTCATAATAAAAATAATATTTTTTAAATTTTAGTAATTAATTTCAATTACATAACAATTAAAAAGATTGATTTCTATCTAGATAGAATGAAGGTGTTTGCATTCATTTATATAAAAATATCAACATTCTCAAAAGAATCCATGTCAAGAAAATGAGATGTTGAATTATTCTATTTATTAAACAAAGTGAAAAAAAAAAAAAACATGTGAATTCATTTAAATTGAAGATCTTTAATATATATTTCTTTAAAATGACAATTTTCAGCAATGAAATTAAATATAAATATGACCCTAAATGTAATAATAGAATAGAATCCCCCTCTTTATATCTATATACAATAGGTTCAATGGGTTTGGTGATGTTTTTATAGTTGAGAAAGGGCAAGGTATATGCACATTGCAATATAGTCAAGTAAAGTGGTTAAATAGTACTATGACAATAAAGAGCAATGGATATAAATTTTAAGATGTGCTTGTTTGTGTATTATTAAAAAATAGAAGTGGCCATAAACATATCTTGATAATATGTCATGCAATATACATTTTTCTTACTCAAATATGAGATATTCATTATCGGGCTCATTAAACCTTATTGTATACACATATAAAAAAGAGGATTTTATGAACACCTAGTTGTCATCACAATAGATCTTCTTACCTTATATTCTAAATTAGTATTGTTATTGAGATTCACATAGTAATGATCCTAAATGTAATAATCTGATCAATTGCAGAATATTCATTTTTAAAGATTGCATGACCTTTAGTTTTTAGTTTATTTTGGCTGGGCATCCATTCATTTTTTACAATGATTTATAATTAAAAGAATTATCATTTTCAATTACGTAGATAATTATGATGTAATTTATTATCGATTTTCAAAAGATCGTTAAGTTATTAAAGCATAAAATAGGAGCTAATTATGAAACAGAAAATAGAGCTAATGATCTTAACAATTATAGTCTAGCAACCTTCAACATCTTTTACCTTATCTTCAAGTTTAATCATAGACATCTAATAAAAAATAATTTACTATATGGATATAACACCACTATTAATATCAAGAATATTAAAATAAGAAAAATAAAATCCTTAACACTAAAAATCTAACTATGCACATCAATATGAAAGACAATTGTAGATTTTTTAGAAATCGCTTTAATTGATTTTTTTTTTATTAATAATAATTTCTTAACATATATAAGAATAAAAATTCTAATTATTTTAAAAAGTAATTTTCTAAAGATTAATTTTAGAATGTGATGTATTCACACATAGAAACACTTAGTTAAAGTCTACCATGCATTGCTCTTGGCTATCACAATAATATGAAACTACTTTGCTTGACCAGAGAACATTGTGCATATACCTTGCCCTTACTGAAATATAAGATTTTCATCATCAACCTTATTAAAATCTATTGGATATAGATATAAAGGGGATGATTTTGTAAGAATGAACTTATTATGATAATTAATCTTTTCCAAAACTTCCCAAAAAAGAGTGCATCTTAAAAGGGTCATACAAATTTCATTCTAAGCTTACACCACTTTCCAGTAGTTAGAAGGCTATGATGGAAACTTCATAATGCCACCATGACCAACTATTATTTGACAGGTTATATATTGTTTGTTTGAGTATGATTATTTGGGATGTTGATTAACACTACTTGCTTATAGACTGAATATAACACCCTCTCCAAAATTCACAGGTAAATTCTCCTTTTAGTTCTTTTGATGTTCTAAAAATCTAATGGTTTTTCATTTTGATTCCTTAAACCAAAATAATATTTTATAAAAAAAATATATCCTCTAATATTTGATCATATATGATTTGTTTCTTTCTAACTAGTTTATAAGTGTGTTAAGGGTTTTAATTTTAATATGTATTTTCTTTTGGATTTTAGGAATATTATTTGCAAACTATATAAGGGATAACAATAATGTCAATCTCCTTTGCCTTAATGAAATATTAGAAGAGGCCATACAAATTTTATGTATTTACGTCAATTTAATTTTCTCTTGTATATATTAATATATTCGACATATAAATAATTTATTGATTGCACCTTGTATTTTGTCACATGATATCCAACTATATAGTACTCAATCCTCCCTTAAAAATAATGTGAAGATGTAAGAGAAAAATGGCAAGTAGAGATGATGATCCTCCTTGACAATCCACATAACCTTTAATGTAAGTATGATTATGTTCTTCATTGTAGCCACTTAGATAAAGTATAATCATTGCTTTGTAAAATGTAATCCAGGCACACATATCTATTTGAGATTTGAATTTATTTTAACTCTAATGTCTTGAATTAATTGTGTACTTTCCGAGCTGTTATTTAGCTAAGTGAAATTTCAAGTGCTAGAGGAAGTGATAGTGCAATGCATGTTGTTGGAGATAACTTTATTCCCATCACTAACTTATCATCATTAAATTATGCCATTTTGACAAAGGCATATCTTATCAAGGAAATGTTTGCTTACATTGACTTTTGTTCAATTAATTTTTGACTCATTACATGATGTGACATGGATGCATCAATTTTCTTACATGTGTGATTAGTCTTGTTTGGAGGATGTGGATGTATTAATTTTCTATATGGAGATTGATACTCCTAATATGGTTGTTGAGATGGTAGATGTCAACCTTGTTAATAGTGTTTGTATTGAATATGCACTAATATTTTTTAGTTTATTATTTAAGAACTTGGGATGATTAAGACTAATCTCACTTTTTCATGCAATTTGTTTGTGAGTAAAATAATTCCCATCCCCATCTAGACAAAAAAACCTTGCATTATTGATTTCTCCCCCATGTGAGACACATTTCCAATATGGAGGAAACCATTTTGAACTTTAGACTAATTGAACAAATATTAGATCACTATCCATGGGAAGTCTCCTATCCCATGGAGGAAATTAGGCCATGTTGTAAGAGGCCATAGAAAGCCAAGACCTAGGGAAACCATGCCAAGGGAGATTGAGTGTTAGCATATAGACCATCTACTTAAGAACCAAATATTGGCTTGAAGGATCTACCTTAAAAAAAAATGCATGGCCCAATAAGGGGTCAATTTGTCATTTTTTACTTGAGCAAAGAGGTCCTCCAAGCTATAACTCTTGTTATGTCTTTTTATGATAGTGAGGAGAACACATAGAAAAGGAGAGAGGGCACTTGCAAGAGCAATGAGGTGTGGTTGTCATATGTAGAGGGTGACAATGTTAGACTTGCTACTAATAACTAGACTTCCCTTCTAATTTAGACAAAATGTTGTAGATGATGTAGTTTTACTAATTATATGTAATAAATTTTGAAAAGGATAAAGTCATGACATTCACCATGCCCTATTTTTGAAGGAGCAATGTGACCCAATTTCTGATTATCCCACCATCAAAGCCTAAAGTTTATTTCACTATGCTTATATGAATTTGAATGCTTGTAAAATAGTGGATATATTTAATTTTGTGATTATCATTTTGCAAATTGATGTAAATATTATTTATTTTTCAAAGATGTACATGGTCATTAGTGAGGGAGGCACATAAGAAGGCCACATTGGATTCTTCTCCACTTGTCCTCAAGGTAAATCATTTATTTTTTTTGCATTGAGACAATCTACTTTGAAGCATATATGGTTTGTTCATATTTTTAATGTTTTGTTTCCAAATAGAGATGTACGCATTCTTCCATGCAGACAAAATTTGCAACTCCTCCACCAATGCTCGAGCATAGACTAAACATGGGTAATTATTTATCTCTATAATGTAGTGGCATGATTGTGGGGGATGTTGGGTCTAGTGATCCAAATGGTTTTATTTAGTTTTAAATAAATGTTTGTGGGGCATGCATCTCATATGTGAGACACCCCCACCCTCTTTAATGTTAGTAGGTTTACTTTATTATTAAGAAATTAATTAGTGTTTAGGTGTTCCTTAAAGTAATTTATGGTAGACAGTTTCCAAAAATTATAATATGTGACTGAAAATAATAATTTTATAAACCAAATGTAAAAGTGTGTAATATTATATTCACATAATAGCTTTCTAACTATTCCTCTTATTTAAGATTATTTTTTGTTGTTTTAATGTGTTCTTGACTGTAACAGTAGCATCAAAGCCACGTAGAAAGGTATTAGTAATGGAGAATCCTATGTAAGGTTGCAAAGGTCAGTTACAGCCTTCATTCCTCATACTTTGATTGATGTAACAAAGTACTGTCAGTCAAGCTTATCTACCATCTTGTACAAAAGTGTTTTTTTGAGCCGTTTACAGAAAGTTGTTATCAAGCTTGTTAAATGAAGAGTTTGATGGCCCATGTACAACAATGATTTAAGCTTCTATAGTAATATTTTCAGTGATTCAATGGCTTGTTCAGTTGATGGACCACATACAACAATGATTTAAACCTCCATGGGAAGATTTTCAGAGATTCATTGGCTGCTTCAATCGATTGCTGACTGTAGGAAAGTACACAGTTCGCTTGTTTCAAATTCCAAAACTTTATTTAACAGTAAAGCTAACGGAGGGCCTCTTAATAGTTTGCTTTTCAGAGATGCTTTGTGCTACATACTCATGAAAATTTTCTAATAGAATGGTTTTCATATGGGTTTAAGAAACATTTATTCAGTTTTGAAAATGCATTTTTTATTGTATTTATTAAGTAATTGAAAATAAAAAGTCGTATTATGATTTTCAATTAATTAATAAATAAGATCAAAGACGCATTGTGGGGATTGAATAGACAATAGCTTTAAAGCAAGACTTCATGTTTCGATGAAACAAAATTGTTGACAGTATTTCTATGAAATTAAAACGGTGGCCTATTTTCCTTATGTTAAAAGGAGAGAGGGGTTTCCTAATGTGTAGTAGAAGTTAAAAAGAATTTAGAAAGAGATTAGTAATATATATGTTGAAAGTCTTCATTTAAAGAAATATTTATTTTTAGTATTTGTTGGAATTTATATTATAGGATTTGTGTTTCGTAATTACAAAAGAATGTGTTAAGATATAAGGTGACAAATTGTAATAAGGTGTATTAGATTAGTTGAAATTGACATCCCTTTCTTTTTTAAATAAGTATTTTAATTTGTATCATATTTTTTGTTCTTAGCATTACTAGATATTAAAATAGAATATCTTGAGTTATAGGTCTCATGGGATCAACCTAATTGACAGAGCATAACAAAGTCAAAATAGAGATTGGAGGACCAATAAGAGGTTGGAGAATAATTCCCTTCTCTAGTTAGTAATTTTCTCAAAGTTTGGGTAAAACTCTTAATTAATATTTTTGGTAGGAGTATTGTATTGTAATTTTTTAATTTCAATATTTTATGTTTTGGATTAGTTTGTTGTTACACGGACTTCTCACCTCTCAACTAATGTGGGAAGAGATTTTATTAGTCTTTGATCTAGTTGTTGGTGATTGTATGAGTTGACAAAGGTTACTAGCACCACTAGTATTGAGTAAGGTGTGGTTAGTCTTATAAGACATTATAGTAGATGTGCCATATACAATACTAAATAGTCACCAGTAAGCTTGTATATGGAGGTTAATGAGTTGATTAGTTGAGCAAACCATGATAGTGCTTTTATTACAATATAGGCATAAATGGGCCATATTGGATGTGCATTCTAGGCATGATGTTCATCATCCACGTCACAACTCACAAGCTAGTGGGATTCTATGTGAAGTGGCATCAGTTGATCATTACTAGGATTTAAAATGTGCCAATTTATAGATACAACAGAGAGTATTAGATGACTTCACAAGCATATGCTTCAATTCATCTTCTAAACCCCTTTAGATCAAGGGGGCTCGTTGGGTCTAGTTATCCAAATGGTTTTATTTAATTTTAAATAAATTCTTGTGGGGAATGCTTCTCATATGTGAGTCACCCCACCCTCTTCTTTTATTAATCAAATGAGGGGTAAGGTCCCTCTCCAATTGTTCTATTAAAATATTTGTGAAAACTGCATCAAAATTCTTATCATGACAATTGGAAATGAAAGTTTGGATTTAAAAAATTGATAGATATCTACATCTATATCATTCAACCAATAGAAATATATCACCCATGATTACTCACTATATTCAACTTCTAAAGCAACTAAAAGATAAAATAGAGAATTGAGATACAGGTAGAGACCAAAATACACTCTACATGAGTTTCTCATGACAATTGTCAATGTACAAAAATTTCAACCTAATACATTCCCTCTACACATAAATATATTATATTCAAACCAAGTAAAGAGAGAGATCATGTAATTATAAACTTAGTAATAGGATCGATCCTCCCACATGACTTGTCTTTCTTTCCTCTAGAGGAATTTGATTGCCTTCACAACTTTTACTAGGTTAAAAATATTCTAGTGAGGAGAAATTTGTATGAAGTGCACAATGTCAACACATCCATGGTCAACTTTTAGTACCCAATGAATCCAATAAGAAAACCTTGCATGGTTTCCACTTCTTTGACAAGAGTTACCAACCTCGATTATATTACTTGAATAATACCAATGGAGGCCAAACCCTTAGATTATTGGCCCAAACAAAGTAGTGAAGAAATATTGATAGGAATAACCTTGTCCACAACTTCATTCAACCTTGGTTTGACTATTTTTTATATGTAATCCTTGTTGGTAGTCTTCATTGATTGTTTATCCCCAGCGATAATAAAAATGTTACTAATAAAAGATGAAATATTTGTATTAAATCAATGTTGTGTTACTCCTTCCATGAAATCTAGACTCAAGACCTTATGAAGTGCTTCCATTATGTCACCACACTAGAAGAATAACACTATTCTCATCCTCTCCTCTATGGTCTCCCCTAAAATAACCATCTAGCAGAGGTTTCCACCCAACAAAAATAATAACTCCATGGCAAGATAGTGTAGGACATAGAAGGTGTTGGTACTCAATCCAACAAAGCAATTATTTCTTGAGTCACAAACCCCTTATCCATTAGGCCTTATTTTTCTATCAACTATAATCAATCTAAGAAATCTTCAAATGGACCTTCATTTTATCAAAGTTCCCTTTTTTATTCTTCTTCATCCCCATGTTCCAATCATATGCTAGAAGTTGCAAAAAATCTAAAAAAGTTCTAAGTTTGGGTAATTTTTAATTATTTTCCCAAGTTTTTGTATATTTATGGAATTTCAATGGACTACTAGACTTCTTCAGGTCATCCTACCTCTTTTATTGATTTTCAATCCCATATAGAATCTTCACTAAGTCTATTAAGTATTTTCCTCCCACTTCTTTCCTTTTTTCTTCAATTTGCAAGTTTTTGATGGATGTCTAAACTTATTTCTCCTAACCTTTTGACCTCCCATCCTCTTCCACATCCCACATTCATCTATTCCCTTGCTTCCTTTCCTTCTTCACTATTTTGTCAAATTTTTGGGTTATAATGAACTTCTATTTTCTTGATCTATCAATCTCCCAACCTTTGGTCCTTCTCTACTCTGGATTCTTGTAACCTTTGGCCCCCTCCCCTTTTATCTTTCATGGAATTGAAGAGTTCATCTAGAAATTTTCTAGTCCTTTTCCATCTCCAAATATCTTAATCTTTTGACCTCCAGTAAAGTCTTTCCTTTCATCCTTGCACTTTGATTTCCCTTAGTAGACTTGTGGGTTTCTAATGAACTTCCATTTCCCCTACATCTCTAGACATCCAAAACTTCAATTCCTTGATCATTTCCCACATTCACCTAGTTCCATTTTGTGGAATATTTTTTCACTTTTAGACATCTAAAATTCTTACAATTCTACCTCCATTTTCCTTCTCCATATCCACTTTATATTCCATCAAAGTTATCTAATAACTAAGTTGTTTCTCATTTTTTCATACCATGAAGAGTTCCTTTAGACTTCAGGATGTTCCTACCTTTAGTTCTACATCATTTCCTTGCATGTTTTATCCCATCATTGAATCACTCATTTTTCATTCATTTGTGGAGTTTTGATGAAATTTCAAACTTTCATCCTCATGTTCAATTATTACATCCAATCCTGCATTGAAACCTTGCACCTAGGTAAGTGTACAAAGATGGGGGACCAAAACGGGGTCTTAAGTGGCCACTTTTTTTTTTCTAAAATCAAGAAAGACTGACCTTGGATGATAGATTGAAGATAGTTACACTCAAAATTCTTATGCTAATATGCTAGATTGAAGATAGTTACACTCAAAATTCTTATGCTAATATGCTAGATTGATTTACTCTATTTTATCCTATCATATGTGACCATGAATAATGGGATAATTAAAAACCTTAATGGTGCATATAGTAGGTAGTCCTTGATAGACTATCAAATGGTGCATAAATAATCTTCAGTAATTTTTTGAAGTGGATTCTAGTGGTTAATAACATATTTATTTATTCTTTCTCTCCTAGAGGGCATTATGTAATCCCAGTGGATAATTTGGTGGGAAAAATTCTAGTATTTCTAGTTGATGAATTACTATAATTTTTTCATTGCTATGAAACCAATAATTATGTACGGTTATCATAGTATTAGACCAATAGTGGGGGTCCTATGTTTAAAACATAACTCTTACTTTGCATAAGGCTTAAAATGTCTACTTAACCTTGGATCAAATAGGTGATTGTACGAAGAAATTTGAATTTGGAATTATCAATTGCAATGAGATTAGAAACTATTGTACTTTACATAAATTAATCTCATCTATAGTGCTTAGATTAGCTAATCTTGATGTTGTAGAGCATAATCATGGATAAAAACTAAATTATAATAATTCTACCTTTTATTGTGATTGTTTGAACTTGAAAATGTCTTTATGTGGATTTGATGAATCTATCTAGCTATAATTCTTCTTGTATCTTTGGGTGTTTCAAAATTGACAAAATTATGCAAGAATATGCTAAAAAGGTGGTGACTAAGTAGTTATAATTATTTTTTGGTTCCATATCCATATTTCCTTTGTAAGATCTTATTTTCGAATAATAAAATTTGTATTGTAGTGTCATTTGAAAGGTCTTTTAGTAAAAAAAGAGGTGTGTCTTTCTTTCCTTATCAAATTAATAACATATTGATAAATCATCATATAAAGTCAAAATGGGAAAATAATTTAATATCCAAATTAAAACCAAAAGAGTGGAATTAAAGTGAAAAGATTTTATTCATAACATTTTTAATAAACAATATGATTACAATCAATTCATTGAAATAATTATAAAGGGTCTCTCAAGCTCCTATTGGCAACAAGCAACAAGTTTTATTAATAAAGAATAAAAATGTTGTACCATAGATAATAATTGATAGTTTGCCTATTTTCTATGAAAATCCAACCATCACAACCTTTCACATTCCTCTTCTTTTCTAAAATTCTATTTTCATTTTTGTATAATTTTTAGTTTTTTGAATGTGTTACTTTATTAATTACTTATGAAGTTTAAAACTAACTCTAGCTCTAATTTGGACCACACATTTAAGTCCACAAAGATACCATAAATTCTTGAATTTGACTTTGTCTAGTGCTTTAATGAATATGTTTGCAATTTATTCTTCTACTATGATAATATATTTCATAGCCATGTGTGTTTTTTCACATGAATAATTAGGTTTTTTTTCTATTTTTATTACATGTATATTATCTATAACTAATATAGTTAATCCATTATGTGGATTTCACATGTCTTCGAGGATCTTGCAAATGATACATAATTTCCTTAATTTGTATCACAATCACTTTTGTTGAATATGAATATGCATCTTCTTTATTAGTTGATAAAATATGTATTAAATATTGGTTCAATTATATACTATCATTGTTGGAGTTTATATTGAACCCCACAACTCTCACAAATCACTTGCAAGAAATTATCATGTCACAAATAGAGACAATGGATATGCTATGCAACCTAAGAAATTGTATTTTGTATTAACTTGAATTGATTGATTACAATGAATGAAGAATCCTCATGGAAAGGAAAAAAGAAACCCTAAATCAAACCATAGGAGAGGATTTAATTAGACTGTGACAAGTGTCCTCATCCTATGCAATGAGACAACATGACACATAATTATCTCAATTAATAGTGAAAAAGAAATTCCTATGTTTAACTTAAGTGAATAAAGTAAAAGGGGTCTAATGATTAATTAATTGTTAGGTGATTTCCTAATTTTTCCAAATATCCCCCCTTAAGATTAACTTAGGGAGAAGCTAAAAACTAAATGATGAATGTAGTGATGGATGGATGGATCCTGGCTACAAGGCTTGATGAGGTACCCATGTAAAAAAAATTAATCTCTCATAATTAGAGAAAGGAAAAAGTCACATGGGAAAACATCCTCTCCAAAAGAAAGAAAATGAAATAACTGCACTAGTGAAAGAAGGATAGAAGGAGGACTTGACATGACCCCCCTAAGGATTGCTTATGTCACACAAATACAATGAATGCCCCCAAAAGGAGAGAGAAAATGAAGATATGAATCCCCCCATAAAGAAGTAACTCTTATGCTAATGATGAAAGCCTAAAGACAAAACATGATCCACTACTTGCAAACAAAATTTCTTTGCCTAGGAAGAAAAATATCCATTGGTAATTGGAGAAGCTACTCCCATAAGATGAGTGAATAGGGAATCCAAATCCAAATAATATGTGCTTGAAAATTACTCAAATTTCCACATGTATGAATGAGATGATGCCAATCTAGAATCCAATGAAGATTGATGTAGAACAAGCTCAAAAGAATATGATGATGGTGGGCTAACAATGATGATATGGTTGTTAAGAAAGAGGAGATGAATGTCCTCAAAATAATCCTCCAAATTTTCAATTTGAGACTCCACAATAAGGATGATATGTTTGCTAGATACGAATACCAAGTAGCTATGTCTAGAACAAGATGAATGTCCTCTTGCATTGAACCAATAAGGGGCCAAGGATGTGGTGATACCAAGCTAATTAGGAACAAAAAAAATGGATATTGGGTCATGATATGAGGAGTGAGAACATGAAGACAAGTCTTTGAACCATTAGAACATGAAAGACCTATGATATACTCAAGCTCCTCTAAAGTATCATCATTAAAGGGTATGCAATTTGCATCATCAAGGGGAATGAGAAAATTTGAATTAGGATTCTATGAGAATAGAGAGACATGAATGTCTCCATGGACCTCCCAAATTCTAGTCTAGAAAGTGTGGGGAAAATAAATGTTGCATATAACACACACAGTGTCAAGATCAACACTAGAACAAAACACTCCTACAACATGATCACTAATAATATCTCAATATGATCTACTCTCTAGGGTGTTTGGTTCAAGTATGAGTCCATACAGATACGGAAAAATATCAAGCCATATGATATATGTTAGGATCTCATTTCGTCGAGACTCATAATTATCCTTTTCTAGGATGAGCATCTAGAAGGATGAATAAAAAACCCATGATACTTTCTTAAAAGAAAAAATCAAAGGCCAATGACCTCAATACATGTAAAGTAGATCAAATTAAGTAATCTCAAGCAAACATATCTTTTCTAGGTACCAAGATGTTCAAGTAATTGACTAGAATGTGAAATGGCAAAAAAAAAAGAATAAAATGTACTTGGGGTATATTCTAGAAGTGCTTGAATGGATCTAAAGAGATATGAAATACCTTTCCAATGCTACAAGAATAAAAAAATGGAAATACAAGTGAAAAGTTATGAACTCAAAAGCCAAAAAAGATGATCAAACTTCAATAGGTGATAAACTATACCAGAAGAAAAATCAGATGATGAGACTTACACTGCTAGAAAATACACTGAACCATATTTTTTACCATATCTCATTTTCTTGATTTTGACACCATATGTAAAGGTTATGGTGGATTTAGGAAAACAAGTCAAAAAGCATAAAAAAGCCTTAAAAAATTGTTCATGGCTTGAAAACATTGTTCACTGCCTAAAAAACTATGCATGCTTGAAAACATTGTTCACACCTAAAACACTTCATCTCCTGAAAACACTATTCATGCCTGAAAACACTATTCATGCATGAAAACACTGTTCATGCATGAAACACTTTTCACAATCGTACAACCTAAAAAAATTGCTTCAAAATCTCCTGAGTCCAAATTTGATGTGCTTTATATGGATCTAGGGGTTTTTCCATCTTCTAAGAGTGATGGCGAAGTTCATTTTTTTTAGGATGCATTGATTTTTTCAAGGTTGGATCTATCAAAATTTGAACACAAAGCTACAAATCTGGTTCTTTGATACCATGTTAGATTTGATGGTGAATCCCACAACTTCCAAAAATCACCTGCAAGCAATTATCCTGCCACAAATAGAGAGAAAAACAAGATGGATTTTCTATGCAACTTTTGGGTAAGTGCACCAAGATGGTTCCCAGTGCACCAAGATGGTTCCCAAAAAAGGGGCTTAAGTGGCCACATTTTTTTTGAAATCAGGAAATACTGACCTTGGACGTGAAATTGAGGATAGTTACACTCAAAATTTTGAGATGGAACAAAAACAAGGATCGAAGTGTTGGAAATCTATTTTCTAAACTACTAATTTATTTTGAAAATGGTTGAGATTAAGGGGTTCAAACAAGGGACGTACACAAATTGGTGTTGTTTTTATCAGAAAAACATAACATATCAACTCTTGTACAACCCTAGCATGGTGAACTTTTTAGTATTTTTAAAATTGCTAAGCATTTAGAAGTTAGCTAATAGTATGAAGTTGATGCACAATTTTTCTAATTTTTAATGAATATTTGATTTTTACTAATTTTCGGCGGACACTCTCGAAAAACAGAATTTCAATATATGCTACTCCTTACAAATTTTGGAAACTAATTGAATTTTTTTGGTACCAGAATGGAGTCTAGTTTCTAAAATGTAATTTATTTGAAATTTTGATGAACAGTTAATTTATAATAAAAAAACACCAAACACTGCTTTTTAGCAAAAAATAGACATACAAACAAAAGAAATTATGGATGAAAGGCTTAACATTGTCAGAAAGTGAAAAGAATTACATCGTTGGATAGCTAAGAGAGAACCTAACATTACCCAGATGTTCAATTTCTTTGATATCTTGATGGTGAGCATGGGCCCGATTATGTGAAAAATTGTAGAATTTGCAAAAACACGTATCTAGCCTTGTTGGGGATTCCCTC
>VDFB02109042.1:57971110-58028610 GCA_007258455.2 Sequoia sempervirens
GTAGATGATTGAGGTTATAGGGTTGGGGATTAGGATTGACGGTCCAATGCATAGGGTAGAGGGTATAGGGGTTGAGGGATTAGGGTTTAAGGGTTGAGGTATTAGGGTGGAGAGTTTACTAAGTGGGTTTAAGGGTTTAAGGGTTGAGGGATTAGGGTTGAGGATAGAGGGTAGAGGATTGAGGGTAGAGGGTAGAGGTTTTAAGGGTAGAGGGTTTAGGGTTTAGGGTTAAGTGTTTAAGGGTTTATAGAGTAGAGGGTAGAGGGTAGAGGGTAGAGGGTTTAAGGTTGAGGGTAGAGGGTTGGGGGATTAGGGTTGAGGGTCCAATGAATAGGGTGGGGTAACATAGGGGTTGAGGATTAGGGGTTTAAGGGTTGAGGTATTAGGGTCAAGAGGGTTGATTAGGATGAGTTTACTAAGTGGGTTTTAGGACATAAGGTAGGAGGTAGAAAGTTGGTGGGGTTTAAGGGTTGAGGTTTAAGGTTTAAGAGTTGAGTGTTTAGGGTTTATAGGTAGAGGCTAGAGGGTAGAGGGTTTAGGTTGGGGTGGGATTGAGGTATAGGGTTGGGGGATTAGGGTTGAGGATTAGGGTTTAAGGGTTGAAGTTAAGGGTTAAGAGGTTGAGGATTAGAATTGAGGAGTTTTACTAAGTGGGTTTGAGGTTGAGGGGTGGGGCAGAAGGATTGAGGGTAGATGGTAGAGGGTTTAAGGGTTGAGGATTTAAGGTTGAGGGTAGAGTGTTGGAGGATTAGGGTTGAGGGTCTAATGCATATGGTAGAGGGTATAGGGGTTGAGGGATTAGGGTTTAAGGGTTGAGAGATTAAGGGTCAAGAGGGTTGAGGGATTAGGGTAGAGAGTTTAATAAGTGGGTTTAAGGTTTTAAGGGTTGAGGGATTAGGGTTGAGGGTAGAGGGTAGAGAATTGAGGGTAGATGGTAGAGGGTTTAAGAGTTTAGGGTTTAAAGGTTGAGGGTTTAGGGTTTAAGGTTAAGTGTTTAAGGTTTTATAGGATAGAGGGTAGAGGGTAGAGGGTTTAAGGGTTGAGGGTAGAAGAGAGAGAGACAAGAGTGAGAGAGAGAGAGTTGAGAGAGGGAGAGGGGGTAGGAGAGAGAGAGAGGGTATAAAATAGAGGGTACAAAGGCTAATGGTAGAGGGTAGACGGGAGAGAGATAAAATTAATGTATAAGGGTTGAGGGTATAAGGGTTAAGGGTAGAGGGTAGAGGGGAGAGAGATAGAATTAGGGTTTAACGATTGAGGGTATAAGGGTTAAGGTTAGATGATATAGGGGAGAGAGGAGAGGGGGGAGATATAGGAGTGAGTGAGAGAGAAAGATAGATTTGAGAGAGGGAGAGGGGGTAGGAGGGAGAGACTTGAGAGAGAGAGAGAGAGACGAAGGGAGTGGGAGAGAGATAGGAGTGAGTGAGGGTATAAGGGTTAAGGGTAGAGGGTAGAGGGGAGAGAGATAGAATTAGGGTATACAGGGTATAGACAAAGAGAGATAAAATAAATCTATTAAAAAACCAACTTTCTCATAACACGAGCGCATTTTGAAGAAGTAGAGATATGACTGTTTTAGCAAGAAATAACATGCTTGCATTATAACTCAAGCACGTTATAACACAAGCGCATTTTGGATTGCTCTAAAAATGGTAAAAAAAATAATATACTCGTGATCTCAAGGCCCAGATTCTGCATATTCTCTTAGTTTTGTGCATGCTCCGACAAAAAATTAGCTTTTTGATGATGTTGTGAAGTGTGCATGCATGTTTTCACATTCCACCACCCTTTTCATGATCTTTGCACCACCTTTGCTTGAAATAGCAAAGTTTTCATGTTGAAAGGCATATAATATCAATTCAAGTTTGAATTCCAGTGAAAACTAATATACAATTGAAGTTTGGAGGGGAACAAACTTTTGAAAAAGTCAAATTGTTGAGGAGTTTGAAGAAAGAAGAAGCAAAGGCTAAATAATTGGGTAGAACTCCTCCATTTGAAACTCTGGTTTTTTAGGTATGTGAAGTCTTTACACATTTTCTTTCACTCTATTATGGCTTGATTTCATTTTTGTTATTTTGCATATTCCATGTTGATCATTGTTTGTTTGTCATTATAACCTTAGGTCATCAATGCACATTTTAAATTACAAAATTCTATACACTTGCCAATTACATTTTTAAACCACATCCCTTTAAGGAATTTTGTTATTTAACAATTGACTTACCTTGTGTATGCTTCCACATTTTGTATACACATATATATGACATAAGTTTTAAGGAAGTAAAATAAAACATCATTTCTCAATCCTTTATTATAGATGTGCATACCACTCTCCAAAGCTTTCATTGAGATATTTTTTCAAACAGTTATTCCAACTAGCTGATTGCCTTGTCTATACTACCAAATTTTCCATACATGTCTCTAAAAAATTGGAATATACTCCTCCCACATTGATAGCTCTTTGAAACTATTTTGGTTTTCATCTCTATTTCTAAATTACCTCATCACTAAAGCTACCTCATCACCTATGTTGTGATATATTTTTAATGTTTCCTTGATTAGTTCGTACAAACTAAAAAATGACAGAGAAAACACAAGAAATTCTGAATAGGGTAATTTTATTTTCTATTTTCTTTCAAGAATAAAAAACTACCACTTTGCTCGCCTTCTCCAAGCCTTAAATAGGTGTTTGCATTTGAATGGGCCCTCACATGGCCATTTTACAATTCTTCCATGATGAACATACAAATTTCACGAAATTTCCTATTGGAGGCATACTGTGCACAAGGTGCTCTTGCACCAAGGCAGCATATGCCTCATATAAATGGGGTCTCACGACGATGTCCTACACCAAGGCAGCGTATGCCTCATATAAATGGGGTCTCACAGTGATGTACATCACCATGAGACCCCATTTCTATGAGGCATATGCTGCCCCTACCTTCTCAACCCTACCACATTGGTAGGCTAGTGGAGTGTACATCACCGTGAGACCCCATTTCTATGAGGCATACACTACCCCTACCTTCTCAACCCTACCGCATTGGAAGGATCGTGAGTGAGACCCCAATGTCGTAGGGTTGAGAAGGTAGGGGCAGTGTATGCCTCATAGAATTGGGGTCTCTGTGAGACCACATTTTGTGAGGCATATGTTGCACCTACCTTCTTATGCAATGAGTAGGGGATCAACTTGTTCACAACACAATCTGACACAACTCAAGCAAACTTTTAGGACATATAACCCAAACCACATTCCTAACTTATCCAAAGCCAACCAAGGCTTCTAACATCTTGATTTTAGTTTTCACAAACTTCAAAGAACAAGAAATGTTGCTTCCCCCAAAGTTTACATACATTCCCCCTCTCAAACCTCACCATTCCACTCAAAAATGCTTATTTTCACCACTAGGGTATCATGCCCAAACGCTCAAACAACTTCCCCTACTCCCAAGACTCATTCAAACATCTATCCCTAAAATTTTAGACCTATCCCACCTAGTTATAGAAATTACAGAGGGTGGGATAGGTTTTATTTCATTATGGACAACTACAAACCCTTAAAACAGGGTTACAAGGGCTGCTTACAATAAATTAGATCAAACTTTCACCAAAAACAATAATAGAATCTCAAACTAGATTCCAATGAAAGCTACCTCCTACATTTATCAAATTCACAAAGTTTTAGAATGGTTTTCCTCTGTACGGAATAGTACCAGGCCTGCAAACTGAGAATTTACCAAAAAAATAACAGTAAAACTAAGATATTTTCTTGATTTTCTTCTTCAAAATCTTCAAGAACCATTACAATGAGTTCTCCTACATATTTAAACGTGTTCCCACCAAAAATTAATTGTTTCAATTTCCTCCAACAACCATTTGAAGCAAATGATTGTTGGCATTCTACAAACTTTCATTTTTGCACTTTTTTACACTTTTTAAAATGACAACTTTTCATATTTTGCAAAAGTTTGCAATTTTTAACTCTCTAACCTCCTACAAGATGATTGTAAGTATTTTTTATGAAGCCTTGAATGACATATATTTCATTTATTTGAATGGACACATTTTTGAGGAACTAATATTCGTCTCGTTACCATGCTACAGGTAAAGTTATCCACCATGCCAAAGAAACAAACAAGGAATAAACTAACAGATGAAGAGAATGAAATCAAAAAAGAAAAGGAGAGAGAATGGGTGGTGACATATCATGAAAAGAAGAAATTGGGTACTATTGATGAAAGCAATCCAACTGAAGAGGAACCTCAACCATCAAAAAGAGAACAGGTATTAGTAGCACAAAGGGCACAAATGCGAAAGCATCGTGGTAAGACAAATTTGGATATTGTATTTGGAGACACACCCTCTACAGTAAGTGAATACAAAGGGACACCATTAACCGCAAGTGAATATGGAGGGACACCAACTATCACAAGTGAATATGGAGGGACACCATCTATCGCAAGTGAATATGGTTGGACACCATCCAACACATCTCAGGTAGAGAATACATCATCACTCAGATTTAACGAAGAAGGTATGCCATCATCCCCATGTGAACCTCAAGGTATGTCTTCTACTCCACCCTCAATCAAAGGTACGCAATCTAGCCCACCTCAATTAAATATTGATGAAATTCCTAATGTTGAGATGTATGGACCTAGGAGAAAACCACCTAGAATTTTGCGTAGAAAGCCAAAGTATTTGATTAATATTAATGAGGATATTTTGGAGCACATGGAAGGTAAGATTCCATCACATACTTGTAGAAGATATGCTAATAAGATTTGGAAATTCTTCTTTGAAAGACTAAATGAGACTGCAAGATGTCAACTGTTTGTTGAAATGATGTGGGGTATAAATTATAGAAACATCATGAAGACTCTTGGGTTGAGAACATCGAATGCATCAAGCGAAAAAACTATTGTGAAGAATCTAATGGATGCTTATGAGATTGTGTGTAAGACCTCACATTCAAAGGATAGTAATCTCACCCTCATTACATCGACTTTGGTAAGCATTCAAAGAAAGAGAGCTCGTCTCATTAGAAATATGAGTGAACAAATGAGAATTAGTAGAAAAACTTGATCAAAATCTGTTCAAAAGAGGAAAAAAATTGAGGGCACCAATTCAAATGAATTATAGGAATTCTCAGGGAGACTGCTACAAAAAGATAAAAAAGTTGTTGAAGCATTGATAACACTAATTGAAGAGTATTGGAAGAATAACACAAGGCCATGTTCGAATCAAAGGGATGTGGTAAGAAGGAGAATCGGTAGTCGAAATCTTGAGCCACATCCAAAGCATTTTTTGAATACAACTCAAAACTAATTTTTTTGTAAATTTCAAAAGGGTTATCCTCAAATTAGTATTTGTCAAAAAAAATTTTAAATGCTTAAACCTTTTTATGTCAAGATAAACCACACATGCACTACTTGTTGCTATAGACTACATATCGAATTCTCTAACCATTATGATGTTTATCGTTCTATATGTATATATTTGCATACTAACGATGTTTTACAAGATTGTGGCATAGAAGCCCCAACAAAATCTTCAAGAGAGTTCTAATCAAAAAATTTATGTGAAATAGAGGATGGCCAAATATTCTATGGGACAACATGCTTGGATGGTTCATGTGAGTGTTGTGGTGGCTTGCAGCGTATGCTAGTATGTCAACATATGGAAAGCATAGATGAGGTGGGATAGAAACTAGTAGAGTTCGAGAAGTATAAAATAATGGCATATGTTACAAAAGATGGGTCTCAAGCAAAAAGTTGGGATTTGGTTATTCAAAAGATTCCAGTGTATCAGTTTATGTCCATGTTTTGTGAAAATATAGTGTATGAGTATGCAAGGCATACCCATAGAGCTCGATGGATGGACACACAATTCAAGCTATGCAAGGAAACCTTTCTAGTTGGCAGCATAGTATCAGTGGTTGAATTTGTACAGAACTACACTCTACAGCCACAATGTGAGGTGCAGTCACAGTATTACAACTCCACATAGGTTTCGATATTTGTGCACATAGCATTCATTCATGCAGTTGATAGTATAGAGGACCAATGGAAGGTATTGAGGGAGTATCACTTTTATATTAGTGATGACCGCACACATTCTCTAGAGTTGGTGCAAGGTTGCTTACAAATGTTCTACTGTGATTTGGCTCAGAGGGGCATAGCATACAGTTGGCATATAATATGTTGGATAACTATGCAACATAGTTCAAGAACTCGTGCATGTTCTACTAGTTGAGTAGGATGCATGCCATTACAGGTGTTCAACATATGTTTAACTTTTGTGAAGCCAGGCATGGAAAGAGGGAGCATGATGGTGTAGGAGCATGTGTGAAAAGAGCATTAGCACAAGAAGAGTTAAAGTATAAAGATAGTGCAAAGTTGACAGATGCAAGATCAATCGTCGAGTGGTGTAATGATTCGATGGGTCTAAGTAATGAAGGTACGTATTTAGTTCATAGATTTTTTTGGTTGATGGATGATGCTAACATTGCACCATATGAGGATTGTTGTACACTAACAGGATCAATTGAGCTACACTCTTTCCTTAGCTCAAATGCAAGTTCATGGAGTATCGATAGACGAAAGATGGCATGCTTTTGTTCTTCATGTACAAGGCAAGCCTGGAATGATTGTGATTCAAGGGAATGGGTTAACAAATGGTTGACAAGTTATCTTAGCCCACTTCACACGTATTTCCCTTCGACGACATTGGAACTAACACAAATGGAATCATCAGCTGACTTTGACCATGTATCAGATCTAGTTCAACTAGGTAATATATCTACTTGCTGAGTTTTTGAAATTCCATATTGTTATCTTACTTTGTAGTGTATTCGCAATGTTGACTAATTTCAAGAGACTTGTTGCATATATCAATGCAAGGCATGTTTATGTAGTTATTGCAGATGAAGACAACAAAAAGGGAATAAAATATTACTTGTGTCGTTGTGTTGAGGCCAAAAAGAAATTGGAGGCCCTAGTTATAGATGGAGAAAAAATTGAATACCCATAGGCTCAGTTGTTGTTACTAGAACATGGCTTAGAAGGTACCCACATAAGAGTGTTAAACATTGGTTATTTCAGGACTTTGACACGCATTGTAAGATTCTTCATTACCTGAACCTTGTTGTGGCATCCAATGTTTGTTTGACAAAATATGGGGGTATACCTTTGAACAAGACCTTGTGGAAGGTCTGTGAGTCTAACCATGAGGCATTACTTGACACATTTAAGAGTAGAGTAGACCCAGATGGTTTGTTGGATTAATTTGTAACTATGCACATTGGTTCTTATTAATTTATACTTGTATGCACATTAATTTTTTTGATGCCAATGCTATTATCTTCTTTTACTTTTCCTATTTGTAAGTAATCTACTAAAAATTGATTGGTGTCCCCTTGCAGAAAATGCAAATTTATGAGCCATCCAAGAGAACCTCAGCCAAAAAAGCAATGCAACATCCTTATTTTGATGATCTTGACAAATCTCAATTATGATTTTAAGCCATTAGAAAAGTGCATGCGAAGCTTGGTGAGGTAATTTCAAGTTATTCATTTGAAGTTAACCTTATCATAAGCACCTATGATGTAGACATTATAAGAGCATCTCGAATTTCAAGTTATTCTATTCATGAGAGGTGTTATGTGCAATAGGTATCTTGGAACTCCCAGTGAAGATGTATGACCAAGAGTGACTAAGTTGAGAGACTGGAATTCCTATTTGTAAGTGCCTTCCATCTATTTTCATTTCATTTCCATTTTGGATGTTCTTTATTTTTCTTGTTTTACTTTGCATATTTGTAAGTAAACTACTAAAAATTGATTGGTCTATCCTTGCAGAAAATGCTGATTTATGAGCCATCGAAGAGAATCTTAGCCAAAAAATCAATGCAACATCCTTATTTTGATGATCTTGACAAATATTAATTCTAATTTGAAGCCGTTATAAAAGAGCATGTGAAGCTTAGCGAGGGAATCTCAAGTTATTCATTTGAAGTTAACCTCATAATGAGCACCTATGATGTAGAAATTATAAGAGAATCTCAAATGTATGAGTGAAATTGTAAAATATCTATGAGAATGGAGTACCCAAGGCATTGTAATGAGATTTACTCAAATATTGAAATTTGGTGCAAGGGCACCAAGGTTATTGAGCAAATTTGGTTTATGGAAGTTTTATGTTAGTTTTTTGTTTTTAGTTTTTTCAATTGAATAAGGTCATAGTAGACCAATTTATAATGTAATAATTCATGTTAGTTGGTTTTGGGGTCATTTTGGAGTTCATGTTGCATATTTGTCAAAATGATGTAAAATTGCAAAAATTGAAAAGTTGTCAATGTGAAAAAAGTGCAAAAAAATGTAAACTTGAAGAAGCCCAAGGTTCATGGGAATTCAAAGGGAAGTTAGAGAAATTTTCATAGGTTGGTTAAGGTTTAAATATGTTGGGAACTTGAAGGAAGAGGTTGTTGAAGGTTTTTGTGAAGGAAAAACAATAAAAATCCCCTAATTTCTCTTGTAATTATGTGTGTTTCATTGAATTTTTTTGTTGCAGACTATTATGCTTGGTCGTACAAAAGTATTATGTCTTGAAAGATTTTCCAATTGGTAGAGATAGTTGTTAGCTACATTTTGGATTTAGAGTGACAGAAATTCATTGAGTTTTAAGAATTTTATTGTCAAATTACTGACTGCGGGTTTGTACAGCCAACCATAAGGGTTTGAAGACTACAAATGAATAAATGACTCATTCCACCTCTTGTTTCTCTCTGCAACTTGGTGGAATGAGTCCAAAATGGTAGGATTAGATGTAGAAATAATATTTAGAAGTAGGGAAAATGTTTAGGAATGTTTTTGGTTGTTGTCCTAGAGGAAATTGGGTTAATTTTGGCTTAAAAATGGAGTTTAGATGTTGGGTTTTGGTGAAAATGTCTTAGGAAATATTGGGAGATGATTGATTTGGCATGAGTAGGCATATATTAAAGTGTTTGAAGCTTTGGAAGGGAAGGGAAGGAAGGCGAGTTGAGTGCCTAGGCATGATGCCCTAATTGTCAAACTATGTATTTGGAGTGAAATTTGATGGTTAGAGAAGGGAAGTTATAGAAACTCTTGGGGGCAAAAAATTTTGATGAACCTTCAAGCATGTGCAGACATAACTAAAGGTGTTTGAGGCCTTGGTTGGATGTGTAGAAGCCTGGATCAATGTTTTTCAATAAACCCCTTTGGAATGGCATAAAGTGAGGGTTTCATGTTTTGGTGTCATATGAAGTGATTCTGCTAGCAATACAGGGAGGAAATCAACTCACTTCCACAATACAAAAGGATTCCAACTTCCTTCCTTTCCTCAAAACTCAATCTTGGCTTATTTTCAACTTTTCACCTAGTCACTCTTGCAGGTCTACAAACCTATTTTTCCCACATTAACTCTCAGAATTCTTTAACAACCTCTGTAAAAAACCACCATTTTAGGCACCCATTTAAGCCTTCTTCAACATACATCAAACCCTCATAAGACTCTTTTGGATCACCTTTCACAAAACAAGCAAACTACGTTGTCCACAAGGCCAATTAGGCCAAATTAACAAAGCAACCCCCCTTTATTCTTCCTATCACATGAAAACCACCATTGGGAAGCATTAACCAGTCTATCAAACCACCAATTCCTCCACTTTTAGGGCATGATAAGCCCTCCAACATAACAAACCCTGAAACCCTCTTCTTTCACAAGTTAGGCAAGGGTTTATTGAAAACACATATTCCAAACCTTCCCACAACCAACCAAAGCCTAAAACACCCTCAAAAAGGTAGACCAAGCTTAAAATTTCAAGATATATTGCTTCCCCCATAGATTTCTTCAAACCCTAGCACTATACCACCATTTTCTACTAAAAAATACACCATTTGACATCTAGGGAATCACCTAAAAAAACTCTATTCGCCTCCCTTGCACACATGTTTTATAACCCTAACTAAGCCTTTCCACCAAGTTATAGAAGTATACAGTGGGTGGAAGGCTTAATATGACATTTTAATGCACTCAAAACCCTTAAAATAGGGCATACAAACCAACCCTCAGTAATTGACTTCTAAAATGCACAAAATCACTTGAAATCCAACCAAACCAAAACTAAAATGGAGTTAATTCTACTTCCCATTGAATTCCATCCAAAAGAGAGCACAATCACCCTACACGGAACCGTACAGTTCAAGGAAACATCAGATTTCTGGTAAAAATACAAAAAATTGCTAGGAAACAATGAATTTTATTGATCTTCTTCTAGGTACAACATCTCCAACCTCAAACTCAAACCATGTGAGGATTTTTTAAACACAAAGACACCCAAATACCTTGTCCCAACCAACTTCAACCACCAAAGACACAAAATTTTAAAAATCTAACCGTAGTCATTCAAATTTGTTGTAACTTTGCAACTTACAAATTTGACAACTTTTCCATTTTAACTCTTTATTGCACTATATACTCCATAATAACCTAAATGACACAAAAATGACCCCCCTAGACACTAGAATGGCCTTGACATGGCCTTATTACATCCAAAGACTCAAACTTTAGAAGAAAGCAAACTAAGATTCCTAAATTTCATGTCTTGGTCATGGTGCATTTGCATTAGATGCTTTGATAAAAAGTTGTGGATTTGCATTAGGCATGGTACATTTATGATAGGAATGGTCCTCTTTCACACCCAAAAATGCGTAATTGCTTTGAGCTATGTTCAACCAACTCAATCCCTTAAGGGTCCAAATTGCAAAAGGGAAGCAATCTTTGATGGGGTATTACTCAAAAATCGTGGTGCTTACAAAATCTTTTTTTGAGCCTACGAGATCATGTTGGGCCCCTATATAATAACCTCTCTTGGTTTTTTTTATCTCAGAGTGGTTTTACCGTGGTGTCCAATTTTCACTTGATGGAAAAAGTGTTAAATGCAAGTAGTGCAAAGTTACAAAGTGGTGTAACTTTCGTTCTAAAACTCTTGTGACCAAAATTTTTTTTCCAACACATCTAAATAGGTATGTTTACACTAGGCATGGTCCTCTTTTGTACCCAAACACGCAGAATCGCTTCAAGCTACGTTCAGCTGGATCGATCCCTTAAGAGTCCAAAGTTCAAAATGGCTGCAAATTTCAACATGTTGTTACTCGAATACAATGATGCTTAGAAACTTCTTGTTTGATCCTATGGGATTTTGTTGGGCCCCTCTACAATAACCTCTCTCAGTTTTTTCTATCTCAAAGGAATTTTCCCATGGTGGCAAATTTTCTCTTGGGGAAAAAGTTGTCAAATGCAAGTAGTTGAAAGTTGCAAAGTGGTGCAACTTTTGTTCTGCAACTCATGTGACCAAATGAACTATTATAATGTATCAAAATAGGTATGTTCATGCTAGGCATGGTTCTCCTTCACACCCAAACATGTGGAATTGCTCCGAGCTACGTTCAACCAGATCACTCCCTTAAGAGTCCAAAGTGCAAAATAGCTGCAAACTTTAACATGTTGTTACTTGAATATCATGATGCTTAGAAAATTACCGTCTAATATTATAGGATCAAGTTGGTCCCCTATATAATAACCTCTCTATATTTTCTCTATCTCAGAGGCATTTTCTCGTGGCGATGAATTTTTACTTGGAGAAAAAGTTGTCAAATGCAAATAGTTGAAAGTTGGAAAGTGGTGCAACTTTCATTTTGAAAATTGTGTGACCAAATGGATTTATCCAATGCATCCAAATAGGTATTTTTATGCTAGGTATGGTCCTCTTTCACACCCAAACACGTGGAATCGCTCTGAGCTATGTTCAACCAGATCGATCCCTTAAGAATCTAAAGTGCAAAATGGCTGCAAACTTCAACATGTTGTTACTCAGATACCATGACACTTTGAAAATTCTCATCTAATCCTATAGGATCACGTTTGGCCCCTCTACAATAACCTCTCTTGGTTTTTGCTATCTTTGAGGAATTTTTTTCATGGTGGAGAATTCTCACTTGGGTAAAAAGTTATCAAATACAAGTAGTTGAAAGTTGTAAAGTGGTGCAACTTTCGTTCTACAACTCATGTGACCAAACAAACTATTCCAACACATCTGAATAGGTATGTTTACACTAGGCATGGTCCTCTTTCACACTCAAACACACAGAATCGCTCTGAGTTGCGTTTGGAACAACCGAATCGATCCCTTAAGAGTGTAAGGAAAGCGACGGTGCAGAAAATGCCTTCCTAATGCAAAATACTTAGGAAAAAAGTGCAGAAAAAACCATTCATTTTAACAAGTTACATACATTGAGACGCACATTCACAAAACAAAAGGAGAGACAAAATATCACACACAAAGATAATACCAGATAAACGTGGGAAAACCCTTACGAGAGAAAAACCAACACACCAAGTAAAGCCACTTTGTATTATAGTAAATAGATTACATACAAAGTCACAAAATTCACTCTTAGATGTTAACTCATAGTAGCAATACAATCCCCTTGGTCGACCTCACTCACAGACTACTGTTCACCTCACACTATTACAATGCTCGTAAAAGCATACAATGTAAAAATTACTCAACTACAGTTAGGTTTCCATTAATTTCACTATCTTCACTGACAAGCTTCCTTCATATCAAGCCACACACACTGTCATCCAACACGCATCAAGCCGCCCAAAAATAATTTTGGTTACAGACAATATTACCATATTTGCACTTTGTCAACCCCTGAGTCAGATCATGCATTTAATGCAACTATATTGCTATCAAGAAATATAACTTTTAGTCCAATGATCGTTGATTCATGATAACGATGTAGAATCAACAAATGAATTTGTGCCACATGTCGACACATCACTCGTCCATTGTCTCCCACTGATGTAAGCAAGTCACATTGATTCAAGGAGAACCCAACGATGCCCCTTTACGATTTATGGGTGCATTCCATGTGGTCCCCACTATCCACGCAACATCCATGTCACTGTTGTATGACTGACATCACCATTCACGCAAATTGGTCCCACTATCCATTGGTCATGTCGCCAAGTTGGGAGAAACCTGAATATCGCAACCACCAATCAGAGGTTAGGAAATTCCTGAAACCTGTGACAACAAGATCGCCATGTCAGGAAGTTATGGAACTTATGAGCCCTATGACATGTGTTCTGAAGTTTATAAGTCTAATGATTCTATGACCAGCTCAATGTCGCCAAGTTATGATCTTTCAGAACCCTGCAACTTAGGTTTCTAGGTTCAAGATTTCAGCAATAGTCCAACAATGAAGGCCAACAAAGGGAAAAATGTCAAGTCTTTATAAGAGGTCCAAGCCAGCGAGTTGAGGCACATTTTCTAACAAGCTCCCACTTGAAGAAGACTTACTGGCTTCCTCTAAACTCAAAGTTATTGAAGGTCATAGGCCCCAAGGCCCATCGAGCTAGCACACCACCTATACTTGTTTGTGCTCACAGGCTTTTTCAATGCATCAATGACATTCTCCAGAGTATCCACCTTTACCAAATTAACCTTTCCATCTTGCACCATATCATGAATGAAATGACACTGTATATCAATGTTCTTTGTCTTGGCATGGAAAGTGGGATTTTTCACCAAATAAATAACACTCTGACTGTCACAGTAGATCATAATCTTCCCTGCATTAAACCCAATATTTGAACACAAACGTCTAAGCTAAATGAATTCTTTGCAGGCGTGTGTTACTTCCTTATACTCCGCATCAGTAGAAGATAAAGTGACTATAGCTTGCCGCTTGCTCATCCAACTCACTGCACCACCAAATAACATGAAGATGTATCCATTGGTGGATCTTCCGTTGTCAATTTCCCCTACCCACTCAAAGTCCACATACCCACAAATGCTAAGAGACCTTTGTGTTCCAACCGATTTGCTATGATAAGACAAAGCAAACTCCAAGGTACCCTTCAAATATCTAAAAACTCTCTTCACAACATCCCAATGCGACCTTCCTAGATTTTCCATAAATCGAATAAGAACTCCCACTATTTGGGAAATGTATGGCCTAGTACAGACCATTGCATACATTAAATTTCCAACATCACTTGCATATGACACCCTGGTCATGTCCTCCATCTCAGTAGGAGACTTCAGACAGTCTTCAACAGATAGCTTTGTTCCTTGCAACACCAGAACAACTAGCTACTTGCAATTAGTCATCCCAAATCTCTCCAGGACAGTGTTCATATACTTACTTTGACTAAGCCAAAGCTTTCTACTTCCTCTATCCCTTCTAATTTACATTCCCAGAATATACCTAACTGCACCTAAATCTTTCATTTCAAATTTTGCTGACAATTGAGATTTTAGATTAGAAATCATAGTCTTACTATTTCCTATGAACAACATGTCATCCATGTATAGGGAAATAATAAGAACTTGATCATTTTCAGTTTTGTAATGCACACAGTGATCATATTTTGATCTCACAAATCCTAACAACAACACAAAGGTGTCAAACTTTTGGTACCACATTCTAGGTGATTGCTTCAAACCATATAAATATTTCTTCAACTTGAGGCTTTCTTTACCTTTTTCAACAAAGTGCTTAGGCTAGGACATATAGATTTCTTCTTCTAGCTATCCATGAAGAAACATTGTCTTCACATCTATCTACTCGATCTCTAAGTCATACGTTGCTGCAAGTGACAAAAGAAATTTGATAGATGTTAGCTTAGCTACAAGAGAAAAAACTTCTCCATAATCAATTCCCTCCACCTAGGAATAACTGTTCGCGACCAACTGAGCTTTATACTTTTCAACACTACCATCCAAACCAATCTTCTTCTTAAATACCCATTTACAACTAATAGGCTTTCACCCTTTAGGAAGGGGTACCAAATCCCAGGTTTCATTCTTCTTTAATGATGCCATTTCTTCATTCATGGCTTCCAACTAGGAATTTGAGTTAGACATATTAATTGCCTCTTTCGCAGTCCTAGGATCATCAATGGTAGTAATCAAAGAATAGGCATAGTTTGAATCCAACATAGAAAATCCATACCTATCAGGTTGACACTTTTCACATGTAGACCTCGTCACAAGTTGAGGCTGAGGTTGTGGTTCTTCTTCTTTAGAACTCTCAGAGCTACTAGAACTCTCCTCAATTTCAGGTACACTTTGCACTTCCTCTTTTTTTGGAGTTTGAGGAATTGCAACTACATCATTCTTCTTTTCCTTTTTATCTGTCTCTAACTGCGGACCAACTATTGAAGGCTTCAGCTCATGAAAGATTACACTTCTACTATACAAAACCTTCTCAGTAACAGGATTCCAAAGCTTGTAATCTTTCACACCAGTGCCATAGCCAATAAAGATACATTTGATAGCCTTGTTCTCCAACTTTGATCTCTTCTCATTCGGAATGTATGCATATGCCTCATAGCCAAAGACACAAATATGTCTTAGAGAGGGCTTCTTACCAAACCATGCTTCCAAAGGTGTTTTGTCAACAAGAGCCGAACAAGGTGAACGACTTATCAAGTAACATGTTTTAGCCACAACCTCAGCCTAGTACTTCTCCTCTAGACCAACATTGCTCAACATACTTCTTGCTCTTTCCATTAGCATCCTATTTAACCTTTCAGCAACTCCATTCTATTGTGGAGTATAAGGCGTAGTTTTTTTCCTTTTAATCCCATGATCTTTGTAGTACCTTTTGAAATTTGTAGAACATACCTCACCTCTATTGTCCATCCTCAAGCATTTTACTTTCAGTCTAATTTTCTACCAAGTTTTAAAACTCTTTAAACTGACTGAACACTTCTAATTTACTCTTAAGAAGTACACAAATTCCCTTCTCGAATAATCATCAATAAAAGAAACATAATATCTAGACTTCAATAACGAAGGAACATTCACTGGACCAAATATCAAAATGAACATAATCCTATATGCCAGAAGATTTATGAGGACTCAAATAAAATGAAACACGATGTTGAGCTTTCCATAAATACAATGTTCCCAAAAATAAAACTCAAGGTTACAATCAAAAATCCCTTCAACAAGATTTTTATTTTTCAAATCTTTTAAGCCTTTCTCTCCTATGTGACCAAGTCTATGATACCACAACATGGTTTTCTCTGCTGGGAGTTTCACCTCCAAGGAATTTTCACCCAGAGGATCTTCATTCTCCTTCTCTACATGAGCAATTTTTCTTGACTTTACAGAGAAATTGTTGCATTGAACAGGAAGTGCATCCAGCTTGTACAGAGTGCCTATACGTGTACCCTTAGCCAGCACCATTGAGCCTCTAGTAATCTTACAACCTCCACTTGAGAAAGAAACTTGCACGCCAACATCATTTAGCTTACTAACAAAAAGCAGGTTACAAGCCAAATCTGGTATGTGTAGTACACCATCAAACCCTTTGATTCTTCCGTCAGGGAATTGGATTTTGACTCTTCCACGACCAACAATTTCTAGAGTTGAATCACTTGCCAAGTACACCTTTCCACCAGCATACTTTTTATACTTTGTGAACCAATCTTTGTGAGATGTCATGTGAAAAGATGCACCTAATTCAATCATCCAAACATCATCAAATTCCTAAGTTTCCAAGGCTGCAATGAAGGAATCTGCATCACTCTAAGAAGAGTCAATGTTTGAAGAGTTATTCTTCTTCTTTTTTGCCTCCTTACAATCCTTTTAGATATGACCAGTCTTCCCATAGTTCCAACATTTCACCTTGGACTTCTTACTAGGAGACTTTGACCTCCCTTCAAATTTGAATTTAGACTTTTTGTCTTTCTTCTTGCCTCTCTCCTTTGATCTACCCCACACAACAAGATCCTCCTTGGCCATCTCATAAGACTTCCTCCACATTTCTTCTGATAGTAGCAAGGCAACCACATCTTCCACCTTGAAAGTAGTAGTCATACCTCTAATAGCCATTACCAGATGGTCCCAAGTGTCAGGTAAGGAGCATAACAGAAGCATACAATGATCCTCCTCCTCCATCTTCACACCCATAGACGCCAACTGAGCAAAAATCATATTAAAAATTCAGATGGTCTGCTACAGATGCACCTTCTTCCATTTTCAAGGAGTACAACTTCTTCCTCAGGAATAACTTATTCACCAGAGACTTTCCCTAATAAATATTAGCAAGTTTCTTCCATAATGAAGATGCAGTCTTCTCCTCATGGACGTTCAGGAGTACAAAATCGACCAGACAAAGTCTTATCAACCCTCTAGCTTTTCTATCTGCAAGGTCCCAATCTTCTTGTTTCATATTTTGTGGCATAGTTCCAGACACAAAAATCCAGAGGTCTCTATCCACCAACAAATCTTCCATTTTGAGTTTCCACAACTCAAAATTGCCGCCATTGAACTATTCAATTTCTCCTCTACTTGATATACTTGCCATCTCAAATTGTAAACGAGACAATCAACTCTTCTTTTGCAAGACTCCCACTGAATAGTATTAGCACAAAAAAGCAGCCCTACTCATAAGGATAACACAACTAGCTAGACTCTGATACCACTTGTAAGGAAAGCGATGGTGCGGAAAATGCTTTCCTAATGCAAAATCCTTAGGAAAAAAGTACATAAAAAACCATTCATTTTAACAAGTTACATACATTGAGATGCACATTCATAGAACTAAAGGAGAGACAAAATATCACGCACAGAGATAACACTAGACATATGTGGGAAAACCCTTATGGGAGAAAAACCACACACCAAGTAAAGTCACTTTATATTACAATAAATAGATTACATACAAAGTTACAGACTTCACTCTTAGATGTTAACTCATAGTGGCAATACAATCCCCTTGGTTGACCTCACTCATAGACTACCATTCACCTCACACTGTTATAATGCTTGTAAAAGCATATAATGAAAAAACTACTCAACCACCATTAATTTTTCATTAATTTCACTATCTTCACCGATAAGCTTCCTTCATCTCGGGCCACACACATTTCCATCTAGCACGCATCAAGCCACCCAACAATAAATTCAGTTACAAATAATAAATTACCATATTTGCACTCTATCAACCCCCGAGTCAGATCATGCATTTAATGCAAATATATCACTATCAGAAAATACAACTTTCGGTCCAATAATCGTTGATTCATGATAGCAATGCAAAATCAACAAATGAATTTGTGCCACATGTCAATACATCACTCGTCCATTGTCTCCCACCAATGTAAGAAAGTCCCATTAATGCAAGGAGAACCTGGTGATTCCCTTTTACAATTTATCGACTTGTTCCATGTGGTCCCCACTATCCATGCATCATCCATGTCACTGTCGTATGGTTGACGTCACCATCCATGCAGACTGGTCTGACCATCCATCGTTCATGTCACCAAGTCGGGAGAAACCTGAACTTCACAACCTCTAGTTGGAGGTTAGGAAATTCCTAAAACCCACAACAACAAGATCACCATGTCAGGAAGTTATGGAACTTACAAACCCCGCGACGTGTTCCGAAGTTCAGAAATCTAGCGATTCTATGACCAACTCAATGTCGCCAAGTTATGATCTTTAAGAACCCCGTGACTTAGGTTTCTAGGTTCAATATTTTGGAGATAGTTCGACAATGGAGGCCAACAAAGGGAAAAATTTCATGTCTTTAGGAGAGGTCCAAGCCAACAAGTTGAGGCACAGTTTCCAACAAAGAGTCTAAAGTTCAAAATGGTTGCAAACTTCAACATATTATTACTCGGATACCATGACAATTAGAAACTTCTTGTCTAATCCTATGTGATCGCGTTGGGCCCATCTACAATAATGTCTCTCGGTTTTCACTATCTCGGAGGCATTTTCCCATGGTGGCAAATTTTCATTTGGGCATAAAGTTGTCAAATGCAAGTAGTTGAAAGTTGCAAAGTGGTGCAAATTTTGTTCTATAGCTTGTGTGACAAAATAGGCTATTCCAATGCATCCAAATATGTATTTTTATGCTAGACATGGTCCTCTTTTGCACCCAAACACGTAGAATCGCTTTGAGCTACGTTCAACTAGATCAAACCCTTAAGGGTCCAAAGTGCAAAATGGCTGCAAAATTCAACTTGTTGTTATTTGGATACCATGATGCTTAGAAACTTATCGTCTGATCCTATAGGATCATGTTGGGCCCCTCTACAATAACCTCTCTCAGTTTTCGCTATCTCAGAGGCATTTTCCCATGGTGGTGAATTTTCACTTGGGGAAAAAATTGTCAAATGCAAGTAGTTGAAAGTTGCAAAGTGGTGCTACTTTCGTTCTACAACTCGTGTGACCAAATAGACTATTCCAATGCATATGAATAGGTATTTTTATGCTAGACATGGTCCTCTTTCGCACCTAAACATGCAAAATCGCTCTGAGTTATGTTCAACTGGATCGATCCCTTAAGGGTCCAAAGTACAAAAGGGAAGCAATCTTTGATGGGATATTACTCAAAAATAGTGACACTTACAAACTCTTTGTCTGAGCCTATGGGATCACATTGGGCCCCTCCATAATAACCTCTCTCGGTTTTTGTTATCTTGGAGTCATTTTCCTATGGTGTCTAGTTTTCACTTAATGGAAAAAGTGTCAAATGCAAGCAGTGTAGTGACCCCTCTATTGAATATTGTTTTTGCAGAGTAGTTGCATGGCTTGTACGGCCTGATGGTGACTCCAAATTGATTTGAATTATTGTTTTAGTGTCCTATCTATCATTTTGACTGAGTTTGAGGTGTTCCCATTGGGGTTGTAGAGCCTTATTGGGTTTTCCTTAGACAGGTCTAAAACTCCAATTTTAGGCCTCCCTACTCTTGGTAATTGAAGACCTCCCATTGGGGTTGTAGAATCTTATTGAGTTGAATTTGTGATTGGTAATTGAAGGGATCCCTACTCTGCATCACTTCTCTCCTGTTGCAATTTTGGGTGGATTATTACTTTCAAAGTATTGGGAATGCTTTTCCTATTTTCTAGTTGGCAGTTGTCATTCTAGAAGGCTCATCTCTTGATATATTTTATACTCATTCTTAATCAATTATCAAGTTAATAATCAGTGTATTTATTTATAGTTGTTCTTTTCTTTTGAATTTGTGCAATTTTGGAATTTGTAACTCTACTAGTATTCCTAGAAATATTGAAGTTGTTTAGCAACGACTAATAAAGTTGTTTAGCATCAATCAATTAATATTCAAGACAAACCAGGAAGGACAACAATGATCAATCCTAGGGCTAACCAATTAATAAGTATACATATGAATAATTCAAGCATGTACATGTGAATAAGGGAAGCACAAGTACTCAAAAACATGTAAGCCTTGAAGTATACACACAAATACATAGTATACAAAAACTAATACAAAGTATATGCATAAATACAAGTTATATGCATGAAAACATGCAAGTCGCAAAGTATACATTGGAATACACATAAGTCACAAAGTATACACATAAGTTGTAAAGTATATAGTTGAATACACGTAACTCATATCTATTGAACCATGGATTTATAATGCAAATATGGACACCATCAATAAAAATATTTGTATTAACCAAATATCCATGTAGGCATACATCAATATATGTCGATATAAGTATAAAATATAGGTACAAAATAGCCATATAGGCTTACAAGAATGTCATATAGGCATACAATGTCAAATATATCCAATACAAAATATGTACAAAAATGCCATATAGGCATATAACAAAGGGTTCTGGAATCAAAAGTCATTGCTCTCCATGCTCTCGAAATAAAAACTTGCCCTTTGCTTGTCAATTGGATGTCGATACATCTATCACTTGTTTATGCTACGGTTGAGGAGTGCTCCTAGTGCTCCTCCTAGGGTTTAGTTCTTGGTCAAGTCTTATTTGTTACAATAATAAGTAAAAACATTAATATATAGAAATTACATTTAAAAAATGATATATTTAACAAAATAATCACTTACCACCATCTGATGATCACTCTCCACGAGGGAAATATTCAAATGCCCATGTTGAGGCATGCTGAAGCCCTGTATAAACCATCCAAATAGAAATTAAACTACAAATCAATAATGGTTTTATTTTTCACTAACTAAAATCTATAACAATGAATGTAAATTGAAATTTAGTAATTTTCCACATACCTCCCCTGTCAGAGCCATCGAGGATTCTATAGCAAATGAAACATTGATGTCCATTTCCATCTGAACATTCGGAGGTGTCTCCGCTTGTAACATCTAGAAATAAAACAACAAACTATTCAATCACAAAAACTACAATAACTATCCACGTCATGACTTATAATGTATGAGATAATGAACAAAATTTTGAGTACTTATTAAACTATCTATTTCTGACTATCATGCTTACTATTTCCCCTATCCATATCTTGTTTGAAAGCACGTGTTTTTAGGCTTTTACCCATAGTAGCAAGCCGATGAACCGTTTGCTAAAATGCTTTCATAGACATGTACGATAATTGTGGTGGCATAGAGAAGGTAGTGAATTGTTTGAAAAAATGCATCAAAGAAGTGGGATCTCGTGGTGATGGAATGCCATTACAAACAAATGCACATCATGGCATTCCATCATCATAAGATAACATTTCTTTCAGACATTTTTTCAAACAGTTCATTGCCTTCTCTATGGTATTATTGCTTACTATTATGCTTTGATAGAATTTTTTCCAACCATCCATAGTTTGTTGGAAAGCACCTATTTTAGTCTTTTAGCCATAGTACCAAGGAAGTGAGTAGTTTGATAAAATGCTTTGGTACACATGTATGGAAAATGTGGTATCATAGAAAATGTGGTGAGTTGTTTGAAGAAATGCCTCGAAGAAATGTGGTCTCATGGTGATGGAATGGCATCCCATCACCATGAGACCACATTTCTTCGAGGAATTTTTTGAAACTATTAACTGCCTTTTCTATGCTATTGCTTACTATTATGCTTTGATAGATTTTTTCCAAGCATCCATAGTTTGTTGGAAAGCACCTTTTTTAAGATTTTAGCCATAGAAGTGAGGAAATGAACTGTTTGATAAAATGCTTTGGTAGACATGTATGGAAAATGTGGTAGCATAGAAAAGGCAGTGAGATTTTTGAAAAAGTTCCTCAAAGAAATTGGGACATCACCATGAGACTGCATTTCTTTGAGGCATTTTTTTCAAACAACTCATTGCCTTGTCTATGATATTTCTTACTATTATTCTTTCATATATTCCTTCCAAGCATCCATAGCATAGACAAGGCGGTGAACTATTTGAAAAGATGCCTCAATAAAAAGTGGTCTCATCGAATTCCATGACAAGAAAATGCAATTGGAAGCTTCTCCTAGACTTATTACTTATGCTATGTGAAGTAATTGCATCAATGCTTATGTTGAATTTCTAAACAACTATATTGTAGTTGAAATTTTGTCATCTATCAACATCTAGTTATTAGTTATGGAATGTGAAGTAACACTTTGAATTTGAAATATGTGCAATGCAACGTAATCAATGATATGAATATAAACTACACAAATTTATTAAGTACAATTCATTAGTTAAAATCTTTATTCTATTACCTGTGTATAGGTTTGACTAAATCCACTGGCATTGGGAGGTGTTCCCTCGAAACCTCCAATATTAGCCTATTCAAAATCCAAAATCACATATTAAAATGCCATTCATAAAACAATGCTATTAACATGTAACAAATTTATAATTGTTTACTAGTTACATACCTCAACGGTAGGTGGAGTGGAGAAATAAGCAAGTGTGGGGCTGGTGTATCCAATATCAAAACTGTGACCCTACAATTTTATTAAAATCATAAAACTAAATTAGTTAATCTTGCATTTCAAAATAGAAAATTAATAAATTAAATTCAATCAACATGCTAACTTTTACTTGAGTATCAATGTCATAGGCCACATGCAAAATGTCAGCTACCCTTGCCATCTCCATAGTTGTAGACGGATCCTGCATAGTAGCCTCCTGAGTGTCAGTGGGATCATATGAACAAGTCACCACACAAGATTGACACAAATGGGATCAAAGCCCACCCCTCAAAGACTCTCCTGGATGGTGCTATAGAATAGGACTGGCATGCTGGATGACACTTTGGGTCAAAGAGATGATGGGCTGCAAAGTCTCTACGTTGACAATCTCCTTCGCGATGGAAGGGATGACGATGTGCTCATGAGGCGGCCTAGCAAGAGGTCTCGCTTTCCATGTAGGATCTTGTTGTGCACCGGGTCTATCTTGAGCTGACCCCCCACCTCTCCCCTGGAAGTCCCTCATATCAAAATAATTTGGTATTTTGTTCAAGATGAACTCACAGTATAGTTTCCTAAGGAAATACTGCGATACTTCACAATTGTTGCATGGTGGGTCATCAAAAACCATGTACCACCTATCCCAAAAAAAATTCCTAATCTCTTGGTGGTGGAACCAATGAATAGGAAACCTCTTTGCATTGAAGGAGATATTTGCATTTGATCATGGGTCAGTGAATAATGTGCACAAATCACCTTTTTTAACTTTAAATCTTTTACATCTTTATATGATAATTTATCTTGGTAATAAGCCCTAGCCACTTGCCTCCTATCATGCCAACTAGTTAATTGTTTGTTGATCATTGAATCTACATGTTTTAACATTTCTTTCAATGAAGTTCCTAGGGTAATTCTTTCCACGGTTGAACCGTTTGGATTGTTCAACCTCCTAATTAAATCCTCAATTTGTTTTTTATTGTTCTCAACTTCCCTCATTAAGTTTTGTTGAGTGCCAGGAAGATGTTGAGGGATTGGTGGAGGAGATTGAGGTTGTGGTTGATTAACTTGAGGATTTTGTTGTTATTTTTGTTGTGCTTGTTTAATATTTTGTTCCTCTTGCTGTTGTTGTGCCTCTTGAGGATTTTGAGGGTTTGTAGGGTGATTAACATCTCCTAAAAATTCAAAAACTAAATATAAAAAAAAACCTAAAACTAACAAATTCAAAACAAAACAAAAACAATCCTTACCTCTCACACCACCTCATCGATGTGGTGGCATCCTTGTGATGAAACAACAACCGTTGATGAAGAATTTTGCAAAATACCTCCTCCTAGAATGCGAGCGCAAAAAATTGGGGTTTTGGCCACAGGCAAGAGAAAAAACACAGTCAAATGCAAGAATGAATTTGATTTGTGTTTTTTTTCTTTTAATAGGTCATAATGCGAGCACGTTATAACGCGCTTGCGTTATGGGCTCATTGTGGATGAGCCTCAGGCTTGGCACACCAGGCCATAACATGAACGCATTATAACACACTCACGTTATGAGTTTTCAAAACTTTTTTAAAAATTTGGCCACAAATTGGCTACCCATCTTCATGCACCTGCCCTTTTAATAAGTTGTAAATTGTGTACTAACTTGGTTTGATTGATTATAATGAATGAAGAATCCTTATGAAAAATAAAAAAGAAACCCTAGGTGAGGATTAAATTAGACTGTGACAAGTATCCTCATCCTATGCATTAAGACAACATTACCTATATTTAGCTCAATCTAATAATAAAAAACTAATCCCTAAGTTTAGCTTAAGTGAATAAAGTAAAGGTGATTTCCTAATTAATCGAATAGTCATTATACAACTTCCAACCTTTTTATTGGGCATTCTACAAGCATGAGATCCTTATAATTAGTGTACAATAATCTTTTGTTCTCTAAAGATAATTGAGAACTTTTTTGTTTCTTGCTAATATTTTCTCTATATTTTTACAACTAGTATCATCAATAAGTTCTTCACCATCTAATGTTGTGTTTATATTTGTGAGTAGTGAATGAATTTGTGATGTATCTAGATAATTATGCTTAAACCTAAAGGTAAAGTGATATATTGATTGTAAACTAAGAGAACGATAGATAGTCATATTATTAATGGATGTTAGAAAGTTGTATTTGGTAGTTGATGCCAAATTTTCTTGTATATTTTCAGTTAATGTTACAATTCATAGATATTGATAGTAATATCTTAATAATATTGATTTTTAACTAAACTGTGGGATTGGAAGTTTTATTTGATACAATAATTTCCATTAATATCTATAGAAACTAAAATGTATATATGAAATTTTTTGAATTTTGGGTATTGTAGTTCATTTATGTTTTTAAATTATATTTTCTCTCTTATAGTTGATAATTTAATGGTCTTATTGTCATATTGGGATTATGATATAAATAACAATAAATGTGAGCAATAAATTTCCAAAATGGAGTCTCACAATGAAAAATCAAAGAAGAGGAAGACAATAAACATAAATTAAGAAGAAATTCATTCATATTTTAATGAATAGTAGTCAACTCTTCCTGAATTATGGCCGTAATGATCAATATAAATGATATTGGTGCAATAAGGGTTTTTTTTCCAACACAAGTGTTGTACATTAGTATAGACATGAATCAAGTGGATGAGGAATCAAATTTTGAGGAGATCAACTCTTTGAATGAGCTCTTGGAAAATCTCAACATAGGCAATCTAATCACACATGGATAAAACTAAAATAAGGTTAACAGCCCTCCTTCAAAATAATTCTCTCAAAAGAAATTCAATTTTACAATGCACATGAAGAATCACTAAAAACTAGTCTAGCTTAGAATTTCCCACTCCGCAATAAGGATAAAACCATTGAAAAATGATCCTAAGACATGGTGTTGTTTATAGACGAAAATTTGTAACCATAGAAAGCATATGCTCTCTTAAGTAATGTCAATGCATACTCCAAATCTATACGATGTTGTCGAAGAGATAATTAAAGATCTCCAAGTGAAATACAATGCAATGGTGGAACAAAATAAAAAGGAGGTTGAGCACTAAAAGTCTATGTAATACACTCATTGCATGTCATAGACTCTCCCGATTTTGCCTCATACGTGGACTCCATATCTTGCTTATAGTCTATCTTGGTTGGGTTTCATTAGATTGTTTATCCATCTTTACCTGAAGGAGCTGGTAATATCTTGTAGAATATAGTTAAGACTTGTTTTCTTATTCCTTAAATTCATTTGGTCCAAGGTATCGACACTTCGACACTCTAATGCACCTCATCCGTTATAATCAGTATGAAACACTACATTGCATAAGTTTAATATGAATCGACATGAAACAATGCATTGCATAGTTGGGATTTTATCTCATAACTCAATCATAAGTTTAGTGCAAATCAATACATCATAATATAAGATTTAGAAATTGTTGAATGCAATCCTTATAAAAATCAATTACGATGTAATGTGGCGAAGACCACAAGCAAGCTATAACAATCACTAATCATACTCTTGATCATTATCATAGTGCAACTTTGGTGGTGATTGTTCGCTGTAATCACTATGATAAAGAAATATCTACACTTTGATTCAAATATTGGACTTGAGAGCTTCAAGAGTTATGCACTTAGATATCAGAATGACGTTGTTATAGAGTAAATGTGAAGTGTGATATTGCATTCAATCGATTACTATCTCTTGCATCATGCTTTACTAAGTTTAGGAATCTTAAGCTAAGCTATCATGTCAGATCAAAGTCATTAAGAATAACTGGGTGTCTGATCATTATCTTGAAGATGCAATTGACAAGATAAAGATAGCGATGTTCTTGATGCAAGCTATCCGAACACATGATAAAATCTTGACATGAGCATTGTCAATATCAAGATCTATCTTGACCTTATCTTCATATTTGAAGTCGAAAAAGATATTATAGTTTATCATGTCTCTCTCACCAATGCTCTTTGCACGACATTGTAATTGTGTCAACATTTGCTTGAGGTGATAGAGATCCTAGAGTTTTGTAATTCGAAGGAGGACCTCATTTGGAAGTTGGTTGCAATGGTTTGTTAGCCAACTTAATAACCATGAATCTTGATCATGGGACATTTTGTTTATCTACATCATAAAAGAAAATAAAATGATATCTAAATCAATAATTCAAATACATAATAATATTTAGCACATATAAATATGTGAATAAAGTTTCATAGTTGTCTCAAAGATGTTATATCTTCAAACAAGTTACATCCTTTTTAACTTAACAATTATTGTTATCAAATTCTAATGAAAATTTCAAAGTATGTTCAAATACATCATAACTAATAGCATTTTGATAAGAATATTGAAAAAAGGGTTAATGATCTTATTCTATATCTTACATATTAATCATGTTTATTAGATGACTCCTACCATCCTTTAGGCTGTCAATTTGATGTCTAACCTTGCATATGTACAAAGTAGATTGCAAACAATGTATCAAATTTATATATCCATCCAAATCTTTTATATATTTCAAACACAATACTCATCACTACTTATAGATTATAGCTCTTATATTGCAACTACTTGCTTCACTTCAATGTAAAGTAGAAAAATAAAATGACGTGTCAGAGGTGTGTGAAACTCATCATCACCAAAATAAAGAAAATAATTGTTGTCTAAAGCAACATCCAATCTAGCTAATGAATTGAATAGTATTTATGTTATATGCCCTTCATAACTAATTGTGTACAACAAAAAAATGAAACAAAAAAGGATTAAAATCCCATTTCACATCTACATGCACCTTAGTTTAAAAAAATAAATTGTAAAATGTGAACAAAAGAAATCAATAAACTCTCACCCACACGCGAGTATAGTTGTGCATGAATGATTTGTTGTTGATGAATGATGGAGTGTGGTTATAGCGGCAACATGACATTTCATGTAAAACTGAGGATCCCTCCAAATGGTTTATGGAATGATTTAGTAGATTGAAGGTTAAGATTAGTTGAGAGGATTAATAGAGAGGATTAAGTTGGTTATTTGGTTATGAGATGGAGGGTGGAGAAAAAAGGGAAATTTTAATAATTCTTTCATGATTGTTGGGTGTAAAGGTGGGATTTAAATAATAAGTTTTATTTAAATCATGTGATATGGGAAGTGGAAAAATTAATAAATAAATGTGACATTTTTTATTGAGGACTTCAGGAAAATAGGTAAAGTAATTGAATGGGTTGTTTTAGTTATTTAATTAGTGAAAAGTGAATATGTGGTAGCTGATGCTAGGACATGGGTGTTTTATTAACTACTTCATTTTTCTCCTCTTTGAAACAACATTGTATACCATTATTTCATAGAAAAAATATATATATAACTTTTAGGATGGAAAAGGATGGAAATGATAGATTTCTAGGAAAAGATGCTAAGGATTGTGGGATGATGCCCCTCTTGAGAGGATAGGTGGTGTTGAAGAACCTAAGTGTGATCTTCGAAGAAAAAATGAGGATGGAGGGGATGATAGTCATGTTGGTTGGCGTAAGCAACTTGATGTTTGACGTAGCACTTGATGAAACATTATGCACCAATGATAGTGTTGTTGATTATGAAAACAACTTAAGAATTGGGAGCAATATATCCCCGGTGATGATAATTTGAGTAAAATGGATCAAGGTTTGTGGCAAATATGGGAAAAAACTATTGGATTCTTTGGATGATGCATACAATTAGTTAGCCAGAGTGCATAGTTGATTGTGTGTATTTGGATAGACTACATTGGGAATATTTGGATTGATGAGATTGAGTGCATTGAATTGTGTTTGGGGTAGTTGGTTTCTTGGAATCGAACCAAGTCAATGGACAAGAATGAAATGATTGAGGGATTCCTTAGATAGGGGTGGATAGATTATTGGATGAGATATTGGGGACATTGGAAGGAGTATCAGGATTTGATCTCCAAGGACTACAATGCATAGGAATAACATGCCCCATGATAGATGTAGTGTAGTGGATATGGAAGGTTACAGTAGAGAGGATTTTCAAAGAAACTAAGGCTTGTATTGTCTAAAGCATGCTTGGATGTGATGCCCCCATCTTTAACAAGATCAAAAGTGAGAAGGGATGATGGATTGTATATGATGAGCCTAAAGGTATGGATGGGTATAGAGGATAAAGTAGATAGGATGGAAGAAGATTGGCCCCCCAAGTGTAAGGTGCTAGTAGATGGGGGATTTTGCATATGACACCTATTTGCCAAGTTTTCATCATGGTACTTGTCTAAGGAACCATATGAATGGTTTTCACTATTGAATGATGATTTGTCTTTAATTTTTTTAATTATATTTTTAATTTTGTTACTTTAAAAAAATTACTTATTTATTTTTAAAAGTTTTTTAACTTTTTGGTTAAAGGGGAATATTTGGATAGATTAGTGTGAATAAGGGATAAGTAGAAAAATGGAGGAATTAAGCATCTATTTTCATGGTGATGAAAAGGTTGGAAAAGGGGTAGATCCAAAATGGTGTGTCCTAGGTCCTACATACAAAGAACTAAGGAACTAATGGTGTCCCTCTTCCCAAAATTTTATTGAAACTAAGAGATTGTAAGGTGTAGAGATTGACTTTCAACCCTAAGGTGAGCCAATTAGACTTGAATCTATAGGTTTATTAGGACAATGAGATTTGGAATTAAGTGGAAATGATTTGATGCAACTAAACCTAATGAAAAATATGACCTACATGATAAAATGAAAGATCCTAAAACTACAGGAATCAAAATCACAGTTTGTAGGAAGATCTGAGAAGGGTCTAGACACATGTACTTGAAAGAAAAAATTAGTTATGAGCATTGTTGAAGGATAGGTTTCCCCTAGGGTGAATGGATCCTAGTTAGGGTGTCTAGAAAAAGCTTTGATAGCCCTCTAATGTTGGATCTTAGCTTCAATTTAACACAAGTCTAATTGTCGAAAAGTTAGAAATGAGATCTACGATTGAGTTTTCGTGGCTTGAAAAAAATGGTGACAACTTATGCAATGTTACAAAATTTCTCTTTAAGATCCTTTCAGTCCTCCAACTTGTAATATACACATACAAAGAGAAGAAAATTTATTTGTTCTGAATGGGGGTTTTCCTTAGTCAAATCCGATGTTTGGTAATTAAACCTTAATAGAATGATAATAAAAATTGATAAATGGAAGGCATGATGAATGAGCACTTGTTTGCTAAAACTCACCAAAATGTAAATAATGCCTTCCCTTAGAGGACTAATGATGCAAGAGAATTTCAGGTGAATGGGCAATCAACATCGAACAAAAATATTTGTAGATTTATCTTTCCTTTTTTAGGTTTGTTTCAACTCAAGGTTGATGTTATCTGTAAGATTTGGTGAAGTTTTGACTTCCTACTAGTAAAACATGCAGAGAGTATTCCAATGATTGCAGTTAAGAATCGCCACATGATCGCAACTGGTAACGTATCTATTTAAACTGGAATTTTACCCTTGTATGGCTTGGCATTATAATTTCATTTCACACTAAAGAGGAGAGGGATGATGCAGTATTAAATTTATGTATTAATTCTTTTGGAAAGTGTTATGTGTGGGGCCAATGACTATTGTGAAATGTATATATTTTTTAAATAAGGTTTTAATGTATACGTATGGCCAAATAAGCTATGTTGAAAATTTTACATGTAATAATTCAGAAATTTCTGAGTAATGTGGTCGACGGGCAAGCAAAAACATTTCTTTTACTCCCATTGGTGGCACACTTGGAAAATGATAATGATATAGTTGTTCAGAATATGGTGGGATATGTATTATGTAGTTATATATTTCAATGGATAGAGGAAGTAGAAAGCTTTGGCTCAGCCAGAGTAAGTATATCAATACTGTCCTAGAGAGATTTGGTATGACTAATTGCAAACAACTAGTTGTTCAAGTGTTGTAGGGAACAAAGTTATCTGTTGAAGATTGTCCAAAATCTCCTACCGATATGGAGGACATGACCAAAGTTCCTTATGCAAGTGTAGTTGGTAGTTTAATGTATGCAATGGTCTATACAAGGCTAGACATTTCCCAAATATTGGGAGGTCTTAGCCGTTTTATGGAAAATCCAAGTAGACCATACTGGGATGTTGTGAAAAGAGTTTTTAGATATTTAAAAGGTACCTCTCAGTGTGCTTTCTGGAATCATGGTAACTCAGTAGGGTCACAGAGATCCATGAGCATAGAATGAGGATATGAATCCCCCATAAAGAAGTAACTCTTTTACCAATGATGAAAGCCTAAAGACAAAACATGATCCACTACCTGCAAACAAAATTTCTCCCCCTAGGAAGAAAAATATCCCTTGGTAATCGGAAAATCTATTAGCATAATATGAATGAATAGGGAATCCAAATCCAAATGATATGTTCTTGAAAAGTACTCAAATTTCCACATGTCTAAATGAAATGATGTCAATCCAAAATCCTATGAAGATTGATGTAGAACAAGCTCCAAACAATATGATGATGGTGGGATAACAATGATTTATAGTTGTTAAGAAAGAGGAGATGAATTTCCTCAAAATAATCCTCCAAATCTATAATATAAGACTCCACAAACAAGGATGATATGTTTGCTAGATATGAATCCCAAGTAGCTATGTCTAGAAGAAGATGAATGTCCTCTTGCATTGAACCAATAGGGGCCAAGGATGTGGTGATACCAAGCTAATTAGGAACAAAAAATATGGAGATTGGGTCATGTTATGAGGAATGAGAATATGAAGAAAAGTCTTTAAACCATTAGAACATGCAAGACCTATGATATACTCAACCTCATCTAAAGTATCATCATCAAAGGGCATGCAATTTACATCATCAAGGGGAATGAGAAAATTTGAAGCGGGATCCTCTAGGAATAGAGAGATATGAGTGTCTCCATGGACCTCTCAAAAGTATAGTCCAAAGTGTGTGGGGATAATCAATGTCCCATACAACACACATAGTGTTAGGAGCAACGCTAGAAGAAATCACTCTTACAACATGATCACTAATAATACCTCAATATGATCTACTCTCTAGGGTGTCTGGTTGATGTATGAGTCCATACATATAAGGAAAAAGATCATGCCATCTGAGATGTGTTAGGATGTCATTTTGTCAAGACTCATAATTATCCTTTTCTAGGATGAGCATAAAAGAATGAACAAAAACCCCATGATACTTTCTCAAAAGAAAAAATCAAACCAATGACCTCAATACATGTAAAGTAGATCAAATGAAGTAATCTCAAGCAAGCATATCGTTTCTAGGTGCCATGATATCCAAGTAATTGACTAGAATGTGAAATCACAAAAAAATGAATAAAATGTATCTGGAGTAGATTCTAGAAGAAATTCTTGAATGTATCTAAAGAGACATGAAATACCTTTCCAATGGTACAAGAATCACAAAAAATAGAGATGAAGGTGAAAAGTTATGAACTCAAAAGCCAAAAATGATGATCAAACTTTAATAGGTGATAAATTATACCAGAAGCAAAATCAGATGATGAGACCTACACCATTGGAAAATATGCTAAACCATATTTTTTGACAATATCTCATTTTCTTGATTTGACACCATATGCAAAAGTTACGGTGGATTTAGGAAAACAAGTCAAGAAGGCATAAAAAAATCCTAAAAACACTATTCAAAACCTTAAAAAATTGTTCATGGCTTGAAAACATTGTTCATTTCCTAAAAAAACTATTCATACTTGAAAACACTATTCACACCTAAAACACTATTCATTCCTTGAAAACACTATATATGCTTGAAAAACACTATTCATGCATGAAAACACTTTTCATGCCTAAAACATTGTTCACAATCACACAACCTAAAAATTGTTTCAAAATCTATTGAGTTCAAATTTGATGTCTTTATATGGATCTAGGGGGTTCTGATATCTTCTAAGTGTGATGGTGAGGTTCATTTTTTGTTAGGATGCGTCATTTTTTTTCAAGGTCAGATCTCTCAAAATTTGAACACGAAGCTACAAATTTGGTGCTCCAATACCATGTTGGAGTCAATGGTGAATCCCAAAACTCCCAAAAATCACCTACAAGCAATTATTCCTATCACAAATAGAGAGAAAAGAAAGATGGATTTCTATGCAACCTTTAATTAATTGTATTGTGTATTAACTTGATTTGATTGATTACAATGATTGAAGAATCCTTATGAAAAATAAAAAAGAAACCCTAGATCAAACCCTAGGTGAGGATTAAATTAGACTATGACAAGTATCATGATCCTATACAATGAGACAACATGACATATAACTAGCTCAATCTAATAATAAAAAAATAATTTGTACATTTAGCTTAAGTGAATAAAGTAAAAGGGGTCTAATAATTAATTAATTATTAAGTGATTTCCTAATTACTACAACAATCATTATACAACTTCCAACCTTTGTATTGGGCATTCTACAAGCATGAGATCCTTATAATTAGGGTATTCCTAATAATAATATTTTATTCTCTAAAGATAATTGAGAACTTTTTTGTTGCTTGTTAATACTTTCTCTATATTTTTACAACCATCAATTGTTTACAACTAATATCATCAACAAGTTCTTCACCATCTAATGTTGTGTTTATGTTTGTAGGTAGTGAATGAATTTGTGATGCATCTAGATAATTATTCTTAAATCCAAAGGTAAGGTGATATATTGATTGCAAACTAAAAGAATGATAGATAGTCATACTATTAATGGATGTTAGAAAGTTGTATTTGGCAGTTGATACAAAATTTTCTTGTACATTTTCACTCAATGCTTAAGATTCACAAATATTGATATTAATATCTTAATAATATTAATTTTTAACTAAACTGTGGGATTGGAAGTTTTATTTGATACAATAATTTCCATTAATACCTACAGAAACTAAAATGTATATACAGGTATTTTTGGAATTTTGAGTATTGCAATTCATTTTATGTTTTTAAATTATATAGATGATGATTCAATGGTCTTATTGTCATACTGGGATTATGATATAAAGAGCAATAAATGTAAGCAATACATTTCCAAAATGGAGTCTCACAATGAAAATCAAAGAAAAGGAATACAATGAACATAAATTAAGAAGAAATTCATTCATTTTTTAATGAATAGTAGTCAACTGTTCCTGAGTTATGGTCGTAATGATCAATATATATGGTACTGGTGCAATAAGGGTTTTTCTCACATTTGTATAGACATGAATCTAAGTGGATGAGGAATTAAATTTTGAGGAGATCAACACTTTGAATGAGCTGTTGGAAAAACTCAACACACGGGCAATATAATCACACATGGATGAAACTAAAATAAGGTTAACAACCCTCCAAAATAATTCTCTCAAAAGAAATTGAATTTTACAATGGATATAAAGAATCACTAAAAACCAATCTAGCTTAGAATTTTCCACTCCACAATAATGATAAAACCATTGAAAAATTATCCTAAGACATGGTGTTGTTTATAGATGAAAATTTGAAACTAGAGAAAGCATATGCTCTCTTAAGTAATGTCAATGCTTACTCCAAATCTATATGATATTATCGAAGAGATAATTAAAGATCTCCAAATGGCATACAATACAATGGTGGAACAAAATAAAGAGGTTGAGCACTTAAAGTCCATGTGAAAAATTAATGGTGAAATATAAAAATAGAATTCAAATTACACTCATTAAATTTGACTCTTTCTATATGATTTAAATTATACCATCTACATTTGACTCTATGTGTTACACTCTTTATATGATTGAAATCAAACCATATAAATTCAACTAGTTTGAACATGTTAGATCGAATGCTTACTATTCAAACTTGCTTATTGATTTCTATGAAATTTGAATCCCCCTTTTTTTATATTATTATGGATCAATTTACACTATACGTGCTAGAGAATTAGACCAAAGAAATAATTTATTGACTGTCTTTTTAGAAGCTATATCAATCCCTCATAAATGCAAATATGGTATTATCAATTTAAAAGTAGGCAACAAGTACAATATTACAAGTTGGTAATCCTAGGAGGTCATATCCATATAATTACCATCCACATAATACATTTTCAACACTTGTCTTTATCTTTATATAGATTTCCATATCCATATAATACATTTTCAAAACTTGTCTTTATATAGATTGCGTCCATTGTATCCATTTGTATCTTTCTTTTATGTAGGTTGGTACATAATATGTTGCATAAGTTTAATATGAAATAGAATGAACTTGTACCTTACAAAGAAGCTTATATATGTTTGATACCCTCATGGATGCCCTTTGTTAACTCAAGTGCAGTAGGCTTAGGTTCTAGTGCTTGAGGTTGGTGGAATGTATTCATATCAACAATCACTGCCTTAACTTTCTGCTCTACTTGCTAATTTTTTTTGTTGTCACGGCTGGCTTCCCATCCCTCATTGCATGTCATAGCCTCTCCCGACTTTGCCTCATACATGGACTCCATATCTTGGTTATGTCTCTCCAACTGTTGGGCTTCGTTAGATTATTTATCCATCTTTACCTGAAGGAGCTATTAATATTCAAAATACGTGGTGGATCTTTTATACCACAGTGTTTTAACTATGACAAGGCAGAATATAGTTAAGACTTGTTTTCTTATTCCTTAAGTTCATTTGGTCCTAGGTATTGACAGTTCGACACTCTAATACAACTCATCCGTTATAATCAGTATGAAACACTACATTGCATAAGTTTAATATGAATCGATATGAAACGATGCATTGCATAGTTGGGATTCTATCTCATAACTCAATCATAAGTTTAGTGCAGATCAATACATCATAATAAGATTTAGAAATTGTTGAATGCAATCCTTATAAAAATCAATTACGATGTAATGTGGCGAAGACCACAAGCAAGATATAACAATCACTAATCATAGTCTTGACCGTTATCATAGTGCAACTTCGGTAGTGATTGTTCACTGTAATCACTACGATAAAGAAATATCTACACTTTGATTCAAATATTGGACTTGACAGCTTCAAGAGTTATGCACTTAGATATCAGAATGACGTTGTTATAGAGTGAATGTGAAATGTGACGTTGCATTCAATCCATTCCTGTAGAGGGATCAATCCATTACCATCTCTTGCATCATGTTCTACTAAGTTAAGGAATCTTAATCTAAGCTATCATGTCAGATCAAAGTCATTAACAATAACTGGTTGTCTGGTCATTATCTTGAAGATGCAATTGACAAGATAAAGATAGCGATGTTCTTGGCACAAGCTATCCGAACACATGATAAAATCCCGAATCCATATCTTGACATGAGCATTGTCATTATCAAGATCTATCTTGGCCTTATCTTCATATTTGAAGTCGAAAAAGCTATTATAGTTTATTAAGTCTCTCTCGCCAATGCTCTTTGCACGACCTTGTAATTGTGTCAACATTTTCTTGAGGTGAGAGATCCTAGAGTTTTGTAATTCGAAGGAGCACCTTATTTGGAAGTTGGTTGCAATAGTTTGTTAGCCAACTTAATAACCATGAATCTTGATCATGGAACATTTTGCTTACCTACTTCATAAAAGAATGAAATCTTAATTGAAATACACAATAGTATTCTGAATAGAGTGTAATGCTCTGAATAGAGTGTAATGCCCCGCTGCGCAAACCTCAATGGACAACAACTATCTACACAATTTTTTTTTCTTTAAATATAAAATATATAATATATTCATATTAAGCTTCATTGCATGAGATTCAATTATGTTGAATACAAGTTCATCACCTAAGTCCTTTGGGGTGCACGAGGTAACATTACATATTCAAACCTAAAACAAAAAGATAAATGAAATTCCAAAATGTATTAGTTAAGTCCATTCATCCATCATAACTATAACATCGAAGCATACACAAGAGATAGACCATTATGAACAAGATCAACTCTATTTAATAACCATACACATATATACAACATGCTTATAAGACGATACCCACTATATTTTATCACATGATTACAATGATACATTTATACTTTATATTAGCTTCTAGCACAATACATAGATCGGATACATAAGTTTACATCATAAACTTCTCAACACGTGTGGGAGTAATTCATCAATACATAATTAACATCTAACTACAAGAAAATATTTGGCTCATGTTCCATCAGGAAGACACTGCACTGTACAAATGTTGGTGGGGAATTCAACGGGGTGCGTAGCATGTTCCACCCAACCACGTGGGTTTTAGAAAAGCCCACCCCCCATGCTAGGAGATCACAAGGAAGAATCCTCGAGCAAGGATGTCCAACAGACAACAACAAGACTCAACTCCAAACAAGAGTGACATGGGAATACATAGACAACACAACACTTATAAATTCCAAAATCATAACATCAATAGATCACAAAAATATAACATCAATAGACCACTCCCAGAGACTTGCGAAATCAACCAATCACAAAGAGCAACTCTCCTAGTGAAAACAATAGGTTCAAATCCACAAATTTATGGGTAGACAAGGTGCACAATACTAATAACTCATCTCAACCTTAAAACATAAGGTCACACAACACGTTCATAGTAACCGGGTATCCATACTATATCACATATCCCGTCTGTGGTAACCGAACATTCAAACTGTCTACACTCACGTGCACTACGCAACACAAATTAAAAGAAAAACAAACATATATAACAACCCCACATAGAATGAACTTCTCTGGAAGACTTACAAAATCAAACAACCCAATTGTCTAACAATGCAAACAAAAAAAACTCAACCAATAAGCAATTCAGGCATAAATTAAAATCTAACATTTGGATTCCCTAAATCCAATCAAATCATGAATGCATTACTTGGAATTAATCAACTTAATTTAATTTCATTTACAAGCAATAAGAAAATTAACACTAATACTTTAACTTCAATTTCCACAATAACACACAACAATAAAAATCAATTTCTCTATAAAAATTATTTCATCTTAACTATTCGTGTTTTGCATGCACCAAATAATACATAATATGCATTTCTCTTTTAAAATTATTTCATCTTAAAATAAATACTTGTGCATTTTCATGCACCTAATTAAAATTATTTTATTATCAAACATCTACTTAAATTCAATTTTCTCTTTTAAATTATAAAATTCTAAAAAAATTCATTCCATGCACTCGCATGCATCTATTGTCAAAATACATTTAAATAAATATATGTATATAACATTTAAATATTTTAATATTTCATTTACAACTTCCAAACGTAAAAATTAAACATATATATTTAAAATATCTATTATATCAAAATAGTCAATTAAATAAATATATTTAAATATACATATAATTAAATATGTATAATACATATAATTGTACATATATATAAATATATATTATTTAATAAATTAAAAATAATTTACTATATTCAAACAATACTAATCATAAAACTAGTGTGTTGCGACTTTAATAACTTTTGTTTTCAGATCTGAATTTTTCTAAAAAACTTACTGAAAGTGCATCATCAAGTCTTTTAAAACATATGAAAATATCAGTCATACCTAGTTCGTAAATTTTGAGTTATGATTAATTTAGTGACCCTCTCTTTCTCTGGTTTTTTTTAATATAATTTTTTCTACAGAAAAAGATTTACTATTTTATCAGAGGATTTCATTTTCCCTAATTTATCAAAGGATTTATTTTTTCAATCCTACAGAGGTTTTCTAAATTATCTGTGGGATTTTCTAAATTATCTATTGTTTTCTTTTTGAATTTCCTACTATTTTTAATTAATTTTCTTACAGAGGATCTAAGATTTTCACAAACCTTCTACAAAGATTTCCAAAATTTCACAACAAATTAACAGACAGTATTTCAAAATATATAAACAAATCCTCTAATTTTTCAATTCCACAAAACTAAAACAAACTTCTACCATTTTGTACAGACAATCTTTTTAAAACATAATTTAAACAAACATTTAAAATAAGGAACCTTGATTCTCAAGCTCAAATTGATGAAGATTAAAGTTGAGCCTTCGTATTTCAATTCCAAAGTCTTTTCCCAAAGATTTCCTCATCCAGAAGATGTGCAAAACAATTTCAGCCAAGAACTTCTCTAAGAGTCTTTTTCAATGTTTTTACCAAAAAAACTTCACACAAAATTCTTGTATCCATTCCCATAAAAACAAAACAAATCCTTTCTCCTTCCCATTAATCCCAATATTCTTTTTTTGAAAACCTAAAAATCATAATAAAATAACAATTTTTCATTCTCTCTCAAGTTTTTGTGTAACGCCCCGTCACACAACCCTAAGGAAAGTTGCAATTTACTACACAAACGAACTAATTTTTTTTTTGTTTAAGAACAATTAACATGCAAGTTCACTAACCATTGCCAACCAATCCCCTAAGGTTACAAGACTGAGTTACTTAAACCCAAACAAGAAACATGAATTATAACCATAACGTTTAATTACTTAATAATTAAGTTCACATACATTTCATACATAATAATTTGCATCAAAGAATATGAGATACCACTTGATTCCAATAATATCATTTACAACATGATTACAACACTCATTCCCTAAATGAGATAAATCTCAAAGCATGATTACATATTACAAAATCCACCTTGATAACAAATGAAGGGTAATAAAATACAAGATCAATTGAATGAATTAAGTATGGAAGAAACTGGATCCCATGAGCTCTCCAACTGGAAATATTGTCCACACGAACAAGAACAAAACCCAACAGATTAAGGTGCACATTCCACCCAACCATGTGATACCTGAAGGCTCACCATCGTGCTAGGAGATAGTAATAAGGAATTCTTATAAAAGACCATCTACCTCTAGACACAGGCTAAAATATCACTGAACTGAAACAACTACAACCACAATATCACTTAACACAAATTTAAAATGCTTTTAGAGAACAATGATCAAGTACATCATTGATGAGGGCGTAGCCTGAGACTTAGAAAATAACCCACAAACAAGAGAATAATTTTATTATTCAGAAAATGGAGTTTCTTACATGTAGAGGATCTCAAATCCCCAAGTTCTACAACACATGCAAGTTACAGAAAGCTACAGAATCACCCTTTTGTAATATGCGAGCTTGTCCCCAAAAAGTTGCGCAAAAATTAGAAACCAGCCCATAAATAGAGCTCCTCTTTAGTTTGGAGCCAAAACAACATTCAAATTTGAGTTTAGATGGTTTGGCAATGAAAATTTACAACATGAAGTTCAAATTTCAAAAGAGCATTTGTAATTGTATCTTGTAGAAAGTGCAACTAGGATGAATCTTCAACAGGCTTCCTTTCCATTTCACCAGATATTTTTCATACTACCTATTCCTAGTACTCATTCCCACATGACTATCCAAGATTTCTTCAATCTCCTCCTTTTTCTGAAGTAGGTGCTGGAATCCCACACTGTTCCATCGATGGTACTTCCTCTGTGCCACCTTCATGATACTCTGTCAAATCTGAAATGTTGAACACAGGGGAAATGTTGAATCCATCTGATAACTCTACCTCATATGTATTTCCTAAATCATGCCTCTTCAAAATTTTATAGGGACGAAACTTCTTCATTTTCAATTTGTTATATGTTCCCAGTGGAAACCTTTCTTTCCTCAAGTGGACCATCACTTCATCACCAATTTGAAACTCCTTATACATCCTCTTCTAATCTGCCTTAGCCTTATACTGCATAGTCATCTTATTAATATATGCTCTTACCTTCTCATATATATCTTTGATGTGTTATGCAAAATCTTCGGATTTAGCACTTATTTTCTTCTCTTGGTCCATCTTCCTCAATTTTGGAGCTGTTATGGGCCTACCTCTATACACAATCTGAAATGGTGATCTACCAGTGCTTTTATTGGCAGAATTGTTGTAAGAAAATTCTGTCTGGGGTAAGATCAAGTCCCATCCCTTGGGTTTATCTCCTACCAAACATCTCAGTAGGTTACCCAGACTCCTATTAACAACCTCTGCCTGCCCATCTATTTGTGGATGGTGTGCAGAACTAAACTTCAACTCTGTCTTAAGCTTATTTCACAAGGTCCTCCAAAAGTACCCCACAAATTTGGTGTCACGATCTAAAACAATACTCTTTGGTAGACCATGTAGCCTCACCACCTCTTTGAAGAACAAGTCAACAATGTGGACTGCATCATGGGTCTTCGACATGGAATGAAATGTGCCATCTTTGAAAACCTATCAACCACCACAAAGATTGAATCATTCCCTCTTGTGTCCTTGGCAAACCAAGAACAAATTCCATACTTATATCCTCCCAATACTCTGGGTACGTAAGGGTTGATATAAGCATGTATCTAACTCACTTTTGCGGCAGCATGGCGACGGCTGGCGATGGCTAATAATGCTCACTAATAATGGTAATGGTCTTATCCCGACAAAATGTCCTTCCATTCCTCCACTGTGCTTCTCCTTTATCAGGTTCTCCCTCATGGAACTCCTTGGAATACACAATTGACTTCCCTTAAATAACATGCCATCCTGGTTATGAAATCCACCACCTTGTCATCACGCCGCCGGTTCCTTACAAGCAAGCCTTTGTGAAATCAGGATCTTCTGTGTACGGTGTCTTAAGTTCATTGAACCAACGCTTCAATGCATCGGTTAATCAATGTATGCCTCCTACTTAAGGCATCTGCAACCCTATTTGACTTCCCACTCCTATGTTTTAAAACAAAGGTATAACTCTGCAAAAACTCTACCCATTTCATATGCCTCTGATTTAATTTTTCCTAACTATTTAGGTACTGCAAGGCCTGATGATCAGTATATAGAACAAATTCCTTTGGCAACAAATAATGTCTCCATTTCTTTAATGCTTGAACTATTGCATAAAATTCCTAATCATATATAGAATACTTTCTTTTGGCATCATTTAACTTTTCACTGAAATAGGCAATGGGCTTACCTTCTTGGCTCAACACTGCTCCAATGGCACAACCACTAGCATCACAATCCACTTGAAACACCTTGTTGAAATCTGGGAGGGCTAGAATTAGTTGCTCTGTCACTCTGCTTCAACAGTTCAAAACTCTTTGTCATCTAGTGCTCCCTTGAATTTTTTTTCTATCCCTCTCATTGTTTCAGTCACGGTCCACAAATACTACTGGAAGTTTCTAATAAACTTTCTATAAAAACTAGCCAAACCATGGAAAGATCTCACCTCGTAGCAGTTCTTAGGGTAGCCATGAATAGCCTTCACCTTCTCGGGTCCATCTTGAGACCTTCGTTGAGACAACAAACCCCAAGTACACTAACTCCCTCTTCACAAAACTGCACTTCTTCAGATTAATCAACAATTTCTCTTCTCTTAACTTCTCAAAGGCTCTCCGAATATGCATCAGATGCTCATCTAATGTCTTACTAAAAATTAAAATATCATCTAAATACACAATAACAAAACTTCCCATAAATTCTTTTAATACCTCATTCATGAGCTGCATGAATGTGTTCGGTGCATTGGTTAGCCCAAAAGGCATGATTAACCACTCATACAGGTCCTCTTTGGTCTTGAAGGCAGTCTTCCATTCATCTCCCTCTCGAATCTGGATCTAGTGATATCCACTCTTTAGATCAATCTTTGTGAAGCACTGAGCTCCACTCAAATAGTCCATCAGGTCATCCATCCTTAACAGGGGAAATCTGTACTTATTTGTTATCTTGTCTATGGCTCGGGAATTTGTACACATCCTCCACTCCCCATCCTTCTTTGGTGCTAGTGCTGCAGGTACTGCACATGGACTCAAACTCTCATGTATCAAACCTTTTTTCAACAACTCTTGAACTTGTCTATTCAACTCCTCATTTTCTGCTAGAGTCATTCTATGAACTGCCTTATTTGGCAAACTGGCTCCAGGAATCAAGTCAATATGATGACTAATCTTCCTTATTGGTGGTAAACCCTCAGGTACATTATCAAAAACAATATCCTGAAACTCATCCAACATCCCAAAAGCTTCTTCTAGAACCTTCTCACTATCCTCCTTACTCACTCTAGGAATCAATGCATAACACACACACTCATACTCCATACCTTCTAAAAAAATTCTTCCATCTGCATAACAAATTCTACAACTACTGCATACCTTTTCTTCGGTCTCCTTCAGGGGTTTCAACTTGTGACGAACCCTATCCTTTGTCAAGGAATAAGTGTTTGCATGGCCATCATGTATAGCTAGCCTATCGAACTGCCACAGCCTCCCCAACAACATGTGACATGCATCCATGGGGATGATATTACAGAGTACCTCATCATGGTAGCTCCTGATCTTGAACTTTACTAGGCACTACTCATTGACCAAAACCTTGTGATTTTTTTGTAACCAGGTAATCCGATACGGATGCGTGTGCCTTTACCTCTTCAGCTTCAACTTTGTGACCATCTCTTCTGACACCAAATTATCGGTGCTTCCACCATCAATAATGACATCACAACATTTTTTTCACACTTGCACCTTGTGTGAAACAGGATTCTTCCTCATTCTCGGGTTCCTTTTCCTCAACCACCGTGGCTCTCCTAATCACTAGGTTCTCCCAAAGATCATCTCAATGTTCGATGGGCCTCCTCATCTACATGCGCGAACCCTTCCATGACCTTCTGCCTTTTGTCTGCCCTTCCTTGGTGTTGTGGACATTCATAGGCTCGATGCCCTTCTTCACCACACTGGAAACATGTTCCTTTGAAACCACCTCTTCCAGATCCTTGTCCATATCTCCTCGTCCTCTCTTTGATCACCACTATTTTGATCAATTTAGGGCGGTAGAAGTTGTCATTCCTTTGGCTTCAAGCAAGTATCCACATCTTCACTTTTTTTTCATCATCATTTCGCTTCCTAAGGTCTTCCACTTGCCCCTTCCACTTTGACCTCCTTGTCCTTTTTGCCCATCAAATCTTTTGTTCAGCTTCTCTTCCACCTTTAGAGCAAACTGATACACATCCTCAATGGTGGGCATTCTGACTAGGCTTAACTCCTCCTAAGTGCTCAATCATAACCCATTAAGATATCAGGCTACCTTCTCCTTATTGGCCTCTGTGTGGCCTGCTCTGATGATTATCTTGTGAAAAATCTTCATATATTCTTTCATGGATCTGCTTCCTTGCTTCAACCCTTGCAATTTCTTCAACAGATCTAACTCGTAGTCCACCGGTATGAACTGCTTCTCAATTTCTCTACCATGTGATCCCATCTGGTGATATTTCCTTTTCCTCTTCAATTTCTTTCCAACTAGAACTCTTTCCACCAAGTACTAGCATGGCCCTTCAGCTTCATTTTCGCAAACTTAACCCAATTTGGGTCCTTTATTTCCTCATACTCAAAATATTCTTCTAACTCGTTGATCCAGTTGATCAACTCTTCCAGGTTCAGGCTTCCGGAATAACTGGGGACTTCTGCTCTGGGTTTTTTCCCGATCTTTGAAATGGCCCTTATTAACTGCATTTGGTCTTGATCAATTGTTTCTTCTTCCTCTTCTACATTTGAACCTTCTTCCTCTCCTTCATCCTCACTTTCCTCCCTCAAGTTGAACCCTCTTCTCAACTGCTCTTGTAACGCATCAATCTATCTTTAGAGGGCTGCCAGTGCATCTCTTCCACCAGCATTTCTGCCACCTCGACCACCTTTGGCACCACCATGCCTACCAGACATCACTCTTGACCTCGACCCACAACCACAGTCCTGGTGCGAACTGCCTCATGATCGGCGATCTGTCCACACGCTCAAGAAAACTGGCTCTGATACCATTTGATGAGGGCATAGCTCGAGACTTCAAAAATAACCCACAAACAAGAGAATAATTTTATTATTCATAAAATGGAGCTTCTTACATGCAGAGGATCTCAAATCCCCAAGTACTACAACACTTGCAAGTTACAGAAAGCTACAGAATCACCCTTTCGCAATATGCGAGCTTGTCCCCAAAAAATTGCCCAAAAATTAGAAACCCGCCCATAAATAGAGCTCCTCTTTAGTTTGGAGCCAAAACAACATTCAAATTTTATTTTAGGCAGTTTGGCGCTGAAAATTTACAACATGAAGTTCAAATTTCAAAAGAGCATTTGCAATTGTATCTTCTAAAAAGTGTGCCAACTTTCCGGGGCCATAACTTTTAATCCGGGACTCCGATTTGTGAACCGTTTGAAGCGTTGGAAAGGTCAAAGTCAATAATGCGCTCAAAATATGCTACGCCAATTTTAGAAAGTTTCAAGGCCGATTCGAGAACTCTAAGTGCCTCAAATCTAACTCTAAGATTTTCAGTGCAAATTTGGGAAACTAAAACTGCAATATATTTTTCACCCGTGAATAGAAAATAAAACCATAAATTGGGAATTTCATTATGAAAAAAAAGGTATCCAAAAATGTAAAAACATCTAAAAACTGAGAAACTTGAAATTTAACTATTTTTGGGTGATGCAAGATTGCCCTTACACCACTAGATGCTCTTACATCAATCATTTGTACACCACACAATAATTGACTGACTGCTGACGTAGGAAGAGTGTCATACATAAATTGCTATGAGTTACCCTAGCTCAACCTTCCTAAGCTACCAGACCCTCATCTTGGGTTACCCTAACTTGCCTCTACCGCTGTCGGACCCTCATGCAAAACTGTGTCTCGTCTCATCTCAAGCCTTAACAAACACATGCTTCATGAGAGAGGCATTCATTATCTTTATTAGTGTGAAATCTCCCCATTAATTATTTTAAATTATCACTTAATTAAACCCTAGGTGAGTTACCATGGCGACCCTTTGTGTGTTGGACCCCCACAAAGAGCCACTCTCCTAACGACAACACACATGGTACAAAACCTCAATCCAATGGGTAAACTAGATAAGACGACCTCTCCAATTCCAAGGAGTCAACAAGCAAAGAAAACTCACTCCAAACATTGGAGGAAAAAAAAATACAAACCCCACTCCTTCCCAAGGAGGCACAAACCACATAACCCTCTCCTAATCCCAAGAAGGCACAAACCAACCCTATTCATGAAAATCGAGCGAGACAACATGATACAACTCTACACATTTCCCAAGGCGATTCACAAATCGAACCACTATATGAAACATCCCAACCTAGAGAACTCCTCTAAAAGACTTACTAGACAATTAACCCCATTTGCCCAACATCGAGAATGAACGAAACATGATTTAGAAAGTATTTCCGACAACTCAATATACTACTGTTAGGGTTTCCTAAACCCAAGCCAAGTAGTGACATAGTGCATATAATCAATTAAATAATTAACAATATTGGCACACTCAAAAGTAAATCAAATCACTTGGCTCAAACCTGTGAACCAGGTGGAATCGATTTCATGTACCTGTCAACCTACAAACAACGAGTATATCAAACATGCATATATACATAATATGATCAAACACACCGCAAAGAGGAAATCTCAGAATCGTAGGGCACTCGCAAGCAAGTGATACAATCTCGTCCCCTTCACCAATACAGACTTTTTAACTGATGAGTCTAACATCAACAATGCAATAAAAGCATAAGGCATTTTTAATTAAATAACTACTATGCTAATTCAAAACATGCCATAATGATAACATCAGAGTAAAATTTCATCACATCGAAATATAATGTTTACATCGCTTAACAGTTAGCGGTCAAAAGTAACCAAGTATCAAAGTCACAGCATAAACAAAACAACATACAAAGAAAAACATTGCCGATAAAGAGCCAAAATGGAGGGGTGTTACATCCTCCCCCCTAGGGTCAAGCTTACTCCTGGAAGCCTGCAAACAAAATAGGGATAGAACTCCCTCAAAACCAACTAAACACTAACTGACTCAAATTCTCAATTCGCGAGGATCAAATCCTGAAGCCAAAGGATGAACTACACCCAAATGCTCGGCCTGACAGGTATCCATCGCAGTGAATGCCCTATGCGATCTGCCTACATCTCCTACTGTCGGCTCTGAAGCTACCGACCTCTGACTAAAACCAGAATTTCCCTAATGAGGACACTCACAAGCAAAGTGGCCCTATTGACCACAAGAGAAACATCATGTCCCCCTACTGAAACCCTGAATAGCTAGAGATACACTAGGTCGTGGAAGACCACCTCCACTAAACGTCAACTGAGAACTTTGAGCAGGTTGATTATAACGATCACGATGAGCTCACATCTAATTCCTATCTCTCTTCTTCTGTCTCCAACTTCTATCAAGTTGGGACTGAGGATTCTACTGCCTAGACTATGAAGGCTATTGCTGCTCACCCTTAGCGGGTGACTGATGCCCTCTAGAAAACCCTGTAGCCTGAGATCAGCCACTCTGAGAAGCAACACCAAACGAAGATGCACTGTCAAACTGAACTCCCACCTGACCACCTAAAACCAAGGCTAAATTCTCCTCAACAATATGAGCCTTATCCACAACTACCTCCTTGGTCTTTGGCTCAAACACTCGAACTCCACCATTGATCTGGGGGTTTAAGCCCCTAATGAAATGCTGGACCAACATACCCTTGTCATCACCTATGCCCGCAAACTATTTGAGCTCAAAGAAGCGATGCTCAAACTGTTCCCCTGACATATCCATTTGTTGAAGGGCATGAAACTCATCTCCATGGTGCTGACACCAATGATCGGAAAGGAATCAAGCTCTGAACTGCTTTAGGAACAACTCCCAAGATATAGTGTCGATATCCAAATGGAGCTTCTACTCCTCTAACCTCCACCAGGCAGATGCAAAATCCCTCAAATTCATAATTGCACACCTAGCCTTGGTGTTGCTACTATACAAATGCATGGAAAAACAACTATTTAGATCAAACAACCAAGTCTCAGCCTCTGATCCACTGCCAAAACCATCAAAAGTGGTTGGATGAGCTCTAAGGAGATCTCTCATGTGAGTAGCCATGATTGCCTCAGATGGAGTTGGAACCTGATCTCTCTGACCTACAACCTCTTGATCCCTATTCAGCTTAGGGCCCATACGAGCAAGAGTCTCCTCAAGCAAGTGACGCAACTGGGCTTCCCCGATCCTTGGTGGATCCTGATGTTGAATACCAACCTCTGGTACAAACTAAGAAACCTGATGCTCCTCATGATCAAAAACATGGGGAACAATGGGAGGTGTATCCTACTGATTACCTCCTCGACCGCCTACGCGGCCACGACCCTTACGACCTCACCTAGGTGGCATGATCTTGTACAAATACACACCACAACATAAGACAAGGTACACAAACAAAACATTTTGTGCAACTAACAACTTAATGGGTCCACATTATCCTAGAGCACCCAGTGTTTAAACTTGGGCTCTGATACCATGTGTAACACCCCGCCACCCAGCCCTAAGGGAAGTTGCAATTTACTACACAAATGAACTATTTTTTTTTTTGTTTAAGAACAATTAACATGCAAGTTCACTAACCATTGCCAACTAGTACCCTAAGGTTACGAGACTAAGTTACTTAAACCCAAACAAGAAACATGAATTATAACCATAACATTTAATTACTTAACAATTAAGTTCACATACATTCCATACATAATAATTTGCATCAAAGAATGTGAGATACCACTTGATTCCAATAATACAATTTACAACATGATTAAAACACTCATTCCCCGAATGAGATAAATCCCAAAGCATGATTACATATTACAAAATCCACCTCGATAACAAATGAGGGGTAATATAATACAAGATCAACTGAATGAATTAAGCATGGAAGAAACTGGATCCCACGAGCTCTCCAACTAGAAATTTTTTCCACACAAACAAGAAGAAAACCCAACAGATTAAGGTGCACGTTCCACCCAACCATGTGATACCCGAAGGCTCACCCCCTGTGCTAGGAGATAGTAACAAGGAATTCCTATACAAGACCATCTACCTCTAGACATAGGCTAAAACATAACTGAACTGAAACAACTACAACCACAATATCACTTAACACAAAGTTGCAATGCTTCTAAAGAACAATGATCAAGTACATCATCTGTACACCACACAATAATTGACTGACTGCTGACATAGGAAGAGTGTCATACATAAATTATTATGAGTTACCCTAGCTCAACCTTCCTAGGCTATCGAACCCCCATCTTGGGTTACCCTGGCTTGCCTCTACGGGCCACCGAACCCTCATGTAAAACTATAAGTCTCGTCTCATCTCGAGCCTTAACAAACACATGTTTCATGAGAGAGGCATTCATTATCTTTATTAGTGTAAAACTTTCCCATTGATTCTTTTAAATTATCACTTGATTAAACCATAGGTGAGTTACCCTGGTGCCCCCTTGTGTATCAGACCCCTACAAAGAGCCACTCTCCTAACGACAACACACACGGTACAAAACCTCAATCTAATGGGTAAACTAAATAAGATGACCTCTCCAATTCCAAGGAGGCAACGAGCAAAGGAAACTCACTCCAAACACTGGAGGAAAATAAAATACAAACCCCACTCCTTCCCAAGGAGGCACAAACCACATAACCCTCTCCTAATCCCAAGGAGGCACAAACCAACCCCATTCATGAAAATTGGGCGAGACAACATGATACAACTCTACACATTTCCCAAGGTGACTCGCAAATCGAACCACTACATGAAACATCCCAACCTAGAGAACTCCTTTAGAAGACTTACTAGACAATTAACCCCATTTGCCCAACATCGAGAATGAATGAAACATGATTTAAAAAGCATTTCCAACAACTCAATATACTACTATTAGGGTTTCCTAAACCCAAGCCAAGCAATGACATAGTGCATGTAATCAATTAAATAATTAACAATATTGGCACACTCAAAAGCAAATCAAATCACTTGGGCAACATTAAAGAATTTAAAATTAATAATTTAATTCTATTTGCTCAATCATAGATAAGGATTAAAATAATCTTTATAAATAAAATCATTTCCTTACAACATCCACTTTTAAATAAATCATTTGATTATAAAAATCAACTTTATAAATAAAACATTTGATTATCTAAAATCCATTTTTGCCTCTAATTACGTGACAATAATCATCTTAAAGAGATTCTTATTTTAAATATTTAAACATCATTTGAATATGTCCCAAATAAAAATATTATTATGATAATCCAATTAATTAAAATTAATACCTTATTATTTAAAATATATATATAATATATACATATTATAATATATAATATATATATATAATATAAAATATATATATAATAAAATAAAATAAAATATATAAAAATAAATAAATAAAAGGAACCCAAGCCCTAAAGAGGGAGCATAGGCTGCCTTGCCTCCCCAGGGCGGCGGCCTGTGTGCCCTCACACAGCCCGCCTCCCACAGGGGGGGCGGCCTATGGGGCGACGACCTGTGGAGCACATAGCCCGCCTTCCCTAGGGGCAGCGTGTTCACACACCAGGTCCCATAGAACCTGTGTCACACAATCGCCCCCTTGGGTGGTGGATGGTTTCCCACCCCAAAACAAAATAAAATTATATTTCCAAAAACTTCCCCTGTTCCCAGGAAGAGTTTCTCATAAGAAACTTTGACAGTAAAAATTTTTGAATAGAAAATTTTCTAGAATAAGAAAGCAAAATCATATTTATAAAATATGTATGCATATATATTTATATTGACAATATATATATATGTAAATTTACATGTAAATCTCCATTTTACAGTCAGATTGAGCAAGTTTTCTTCACATAAACAAAATACCCAGAAAAGAACTTGCAAACATAAATCCTTAATTTCAAACTCAAACTAGGAATTTCTTTTGTGCAACCTCTCATTTTCTATGGTTTGAATTTATTTTCTTGTTTCCTTTCCCATGATTTCAACAGTTGTTTGTTTCCAAATTTGCAACAAGATTTAAGATGGGTTTTCATTGAATCTAAATAGCATTTCCAGATTTAAAATTCTTTCAAAAAGAAACAAGAAAAACAAAAACAAAGAACCTGGTGTTTTCTCCCAAAGCTTGAAAATTTAACAATGGTGATTCCAAATCTTTCCTTCAAAATCTAATTCCATCCATAGCAAAACTCTCCACAAAAATTCCAAATTGTGTATAATATGAAATAGAAAATGCCCAAATAGAGTTTTTCCCAAATTTTTGGTCAAACCCCTAAAATATCCCACCCACTAAACTCATTGCGAAATTGGAGGATAATTCCACTTTTTTAAATTTAAAACAATTTTACTTTCAAATTGAAATTTCATGCATTTTTGAAAAATTATTTTAAACAAAAGAATTCCAAGTTTGCAAAGAATTAATTTTATCTATAATTTTTAAAAAGTGAAATTTAAAACACATTTTCATTTTTATTTTAATTTAAATCTAAATACTCAAACATGCTTTTCATTTCTATCTTAATTTAAATCTAAATATCCCATAATGCCAAAACAACTAACTTAAATCATTTTATCCCCATTAATCTAATTAGTCAATAGACTAAATCTAATTTTATTAATTAAATCAAATTAATCAATAAAATAAATAACAATTCAACATTGCAACTAGATATATTTAAACATCATTTTAACTACACCCGTCATTTAATAACTTTTATAATTTGAAATTAAATAAATACTCAAGGTGAAATGGACCAAATTAAAACAACCAACCTGACAACAACCCGATGACACACTATGACTAGGGTGATGACTTGGCACAGAAAACTTAGCTACTATCTCCCAATCGATTACCATTGGTCAATGGACACGCTCAAACCTGTGAACCAGGTGGAATCGATTTCATGTACCTGTCAACCTGCGAACAACGAGTATATCAAACATGCATATATACATAATATGATCAAACACATTGCGAAGAAGAAATCTTAGAATCATAGGGTGCTCGCAAGCGAGTGATACAATCCCATCCCCTTCACCAATACAGAATTTTTAACTGACGAGTCTAACATCAACAATGCAATAAAAGCATAAGGCATTTTTAATTAAATAACTGCTACGCTAATTCAAAACATGACATAATGATAACATCAGAGTAAAATTCCATCACATCAAAATATAATGTTTACATCGCTTAACAGTTAGCGGTCAAAAGTAACCAAGTATCAAAGTCACAACATAAACAGAACAACATACAAAGAAGAACACTGCCGATAAAGGAGCCAAAATGGAGGGGTGTTACATTTTGAAAATAAACAAGACATGCATTCGTTCTTTTTATTCTTTTCTTGATTTTTCTTTTCTAAATGAAATCTTTAAATTTTAAATTTCTATTTTATTAATTTCAACTCATAGTTGACACATTATTAATTATTTAAATATTTTATTCTATTATTTATCCTCAACTTACTATTTACATTAAATTATCAAAAATGCCAAGTTTTAAAATTATAAATAATGTTATTTACACAATTTATTTATCTTTAATTAGCTACATAACTTTTAGTTTAACACTTTTAAATTTTAATAAAGTTATTCCCAATAACTAACTAATAACACTTATTTTAATTATTTAAATTAAATAATACTATTAATCCACCCAAATACATAACAACACAAACATTAAATAAATAACACAAATATAACTCACGATAGACAACTATCACATAATACCGAAATAACCAAAGTCAAGGACACAAAATACCACTAGACGCATGATGGGTTGACAGACTTGGGATGGGGAGACTTCCTTGTCATCTTTGTTACAACATCATACCCATTGGGATAATTTAATGCTCGCCCTGTCCTGCTAAAGCAAGTGGAATCAAGACTTTATTCCTACAATTCATGCATACAAACAAGATTGTGTACAACATATATATAAACAAATGCATCACATCGTGAGAAGGAATCACAGCGTAGCAGGGCACTCGCAAACAAGTGGTGCTACATTGTCCCCTCACCAAAGTTATAATAACAACTACAACATCAAGGATAAAGTAAGACTGTTAAACTAAACTGATCACATCATATCATCATGAAATAATTATTAGTCTACTACATCACAATAGACTATTGCATCTATACATAAGCATAACCAGTTAAATTCAACTACAGTGTATCATCATAACCAATTAAGCTAAGCTACCCAATTAAATATCTGCATCAAAACAACACAATGTACCTCATACCCACAAGAGTACTATCAGAAGTCTGTGTTCCATCTTCCTCTTTAGATTCCTTAGCTAGACTACCTACACATTCCAAGTGAGAATACATCTTTTGTAACATAATCAATTATTATTATCACATTTTAATGAAAATTTTAAGTAAACAAAACTATTTATGTTCAAATACATCACAACTGAATAGAGTTTCACAGTTTCATCATATCTTTAAATAAGTTACATCTTTTGTAACATAATCAACTATTATTATCACATTATAATGAAATTTTCAAGTAAACAAAACTATTCATGATCAAATACACCACAATTGAATATATTTTCATAGTTTTGTCATATCTTATAAGTTATATCTTTTGTAACATAATCAGCTATTAATATCACATTCTAATGAAAATTTCAAGTAAACAAAACTATTCATGTTCAAATACACCACAATTATTAGCATTTTGATAAGAATATTGAAAAAAAAAGGATTAAATTATCTTATTTTGTCTCTTACATATCAAGGTATATGAGATGACTCCTACCATCCTTTACGTTGTCTATTTGATCTCTAACCTTGCATATGTACAAAGTAGATTGCAAACAATGTATCAAATTTATATATCCATCCAAATCTTTCATATATTACAAACACAATACTCATCACTACTTATAGATTATAGCTCCTATATTGCTACTACTTGCTTCACTTGAATGTAAAGTAGAAAAATAAAATCACATGTCAAAAGTGTGTGAAACTCATCATCATCAAAATGAAGAAAAAAATTGTTATATAAAGGAACATCCAATCTACATAATGAATTGAATAGTATTTGTGTTATATACCCTTCATAACTAATTGTGTACAATAAAAAATGAAACAAAAAAGGATTAAAATCCCATTTCACATCTACATGCACCTTAGTTTAAGCAAATAAATTATAAAATATGAAAAAAATAAATCAATAAACTCTCACCCACAAGTGAGTATAGTTGTGCACACATAATTTGTTGTTGATCAACAATGGAGTGTGGTTATAGCAGCTATATGACATTGCATGTCAAGCTGAGGATCCCTCCAAATGGTTTATGGAAGGGTAGATTTATAGATTTTTGATTGATTGGATTGAAGGTCAAGATTAGTTGAGAGGATTAATAAATAGGATTAAGTTTGTTATTTGGTTATGAGATGGAGGGTGGAGAAAAAAGGGAAATTTTAATAATTATTTCATGATTGTTGGGTATAAAGGTGGGATTTAAATATTAAAATTTTATTTAAAGCATGTGATATGGGAAGTGGAAATATTAATAAACAAATGTGGCATTTATTTATTGAAGACTTTAGGAAAATAGGTAAAATAATTGAATGGGCTATTTTAGTTATTTAATTAGTGAAAAGTGAATATGTGGTAGGTAATGCTAGGACATGGGTGTTTTCTTAATCGAGTTCATTTTCTCCTCTTTGAAACAACATTGTATACCATTATTTCAAATATATATATAACTTTTAGGATGTCCAAAAGGGTGGAAATGATAGATTTCTAGGAAAGGATGCTAAGGATTGTGGGATGATGCTCCCCTTGAGAGGATAGGTGGTGTTAAAGAACCCAAGTGTGATCTTCGAAGAAAAAATGAGGATGGAGGTTATTGATGGAGGGTATGATAGTCATGTTGGTTGGCGTGAGCAACTTGATGTTTGATGTAGCACTTGATGTTATGCATCAAAGTATAAGGACCAAGGTGATGATATACTAAATTCGTAAAGGATTAAACCAAAGGAAAAGGTTGCATGTTTAAGTATTACACTGTATGATACCATCATGTGGAAGACCATGAGTCATGGTGGTGAGATAACCATGAAAAGTGTAAGTAAAATGATAATACACAAGATATAAGAAATCATGCAAAAACAATGCAAAGACAAACAAATATATTACCCCTAGGAAAGTTCAAATCTAATTGATTTAATTGATGATAATGATGATGATAACATTGTTGATGATAAGAGAAATACGGTAGGATTGGGAACAATATATCCCAATTATAGTGTTGTTGAATATGAAAACAAATTAAGAATTGTGAACAATATATCCCTAATGATGATAATTTGAGTAAAATGGATCAAGGTTTGTGGAAAAGATGGGAAAAACCATTGGATTCTTTGGATGATGCATACAATTAGTTAGCAAGATTGCATAGTTGATTGTGTTCATTTGGATGGACTAGATTGGGAATATTTGGATTGTGCAAGAGATTGAGTGCATTGAATTGTATTTGGGGTAGTTGGTTTCTTGGAATCGATGATAAGGGAAAACCAAGACAATGGACAAGAATGAAATGATTGAGGGATTCCTTAGTGGTGGGATAGATTATTGGATGAGATATTGGGGACATTGGAAGGAGTATCAGGTTTGATCTCTAAAGACTATGGTGCATAGGAATAACATGCCCATGTTAGATGTAGTGTAGTAGATATGGAAGGTTACAGTAAAGAGGATTTGCAAAGAAACTAAGGATTGTATTATCTAAAGCATGCTTGGATGTGATTCCCCCATCTTTAACAAGATTATTTAAAAGTGAGAAGGGATGATGGATTGTATATGGTGAGAAAGGTATGGATGGGTAGAGAGGATAAAGTAGATAGGATGGAAGAAGCTTGGCCCCCCAACTGTAAGGTGCTAGTAGACGAGGGATTTACATATGACACCTATTTGCCAAGTTTTCATCATAGTACTTGTTTAAGGAACCATATGAATGATTTTCACTATTGAATGATTTATCTTTAATTTTTCTTAATTATATTTTTAATTTTGTTACTTCTTTAAAAAGTTTTTACTTATTTTTTTTAAGTTTTTGATTTTTTTTTGGTTGAAGGAGCATATTTGGATAGATTAGTGTGAATGAGGGATGAAACAAATGGAGGACTCAAGCATTTATTTTCATGGCGATAGATGGTAAAAGTATAAAGTTGTGTCATACTTTTATAGAGGAAACAACCAATACTAATCCTTTAAATTGAATCACTAGAAAGTGGCATATATGTTTTAAATTTTTAACTAATGTAAACTAATGAAATGTATATTTTTTAGCATATTTTATGTTTGTAATATATAAATAGTTTTTTAAAAATAAGCACATAAAATTAGTCATTAATAAAATGTTGAAAAATAAAGTTACATGGGATATCACTCTTTATTTAATAAAATTAATTTATTTTCCTTCATTTTTTGTGTATAGTTATAACTTGAAACTTTAGTGCATGGATTCAATTTTCCCCATTTTGATAAATAAATATTTTTAATTAATTTTAAAAATTTGTGTACATTGAAAACACAACTATTTCTATGGGACATCACCTTTTATCCTACATATTTATCTAAAATAAATAAATAAATGTATATCATGTTGACATAGAATCTTTTCTCTAGTGCACCATTTTTTTATTTTTTTTTAAAATTATAGTATTTTTTCTTGACAAGATAATAAACCTTATATTTTGGTGTTGATGACCTAATTTTAATAAATAAAATTTAGAATTTAAAAATGATTAAACTATTATTTTTTTTGATAAATACACTTATAGATCCACAAAAGGGTATTTTTTATATTTAATATATATAGATATAGATATAGATATATATATATATATATATATATATATATATATATATATATATATATATATATATATATATATATATATATATATATATATATATATATATATAGATTAGGAGTTAATGCAATGCCAATTTTTTTTTTTAGTAGTCAAAATATGCATTTAGTGGACACTTCCAATTGGAAAGGTTGTGGCTCATATCTAATTTAGCTAGAATGAATCTAGCTAGATGATATGTTTGATCAAAATTATTTTTTAGTTGGAAATGCTTAAATTAACTTGTGCTAATAAGTTGGCCAAAAGTGTGACACGTTTTTTTACTTCTTCCCTAGTATCCCTGGTTGAATAACTAATTTGAATGGAACATGCAGATGGTTGTTGCATTCATGGATTTTAGTGGAAAGCAAGGTAATTAAGTTTCTCCAAAATCTAAACATGGTACCAACATAGCTTTGAAGTTAGAGGATGTTTCCAAGTGAGATGGATGGGGTGATGAGGAATGAAGAATTATTTATAGGTGATTTTAGGATCATGATGGGCCAAACTATACCTCTAAGTGGCAATGAAAACACATAAAATAAACTTTAAAAACTTCACATAAAACTTTGAATGGGTTATTAGCACAATCTGAAAAATATATAGGAATAGAATTTGTAGAAAATTGAATGTAGTTTCTAGGCTACTTTTTTTTGAAAAAAGTAAATTTATTTGGTGAATTTTTGAAATTTCAATCAACCACCACTATAATTTTAAAAAAATAAATAAAAAGTAGGTGTCATTCCGACCAACTTAAGTATGCGATTTTTTTTAATCTTTAAATATAAGTAAAGGACACATGCCTAGTTATGACATTTTTTTTATATATAAGTAAATAATTATTAATGATTGTTTTTATTAGGATTTTCTTATAATATTAAAAAAAATTGGCCAGCCTAACTTGCTAAAAAATATTAAATTCATTTTTTTTTTAAATCTATAGCTAGTGAAGCATAAGAGTGTGACACATCTTTTGGATTTAAAAAAGGTCAAATGGTTTGAAATTTATGCAT
>VDFB02109042.1:58033610-58060318 GCA_007258455.2 Sequoia sempervirens
ATATATATATATATATATATATATATATATATATATTATTGGGCAATATTCGATGTACATGTTTTATGCCTAGCATTTGATGTTTGTAGTGTTCTCACCTTTGTATTTAATGTTTTGATGCTTGGTCTTTTTCCTGTATTTGAGTTTGATTTTGTATTCTTGAATGCCTGAGGTGAATTCCATGATGTGGTGTGATCTAGATTGTATACACCTTCCTTTACTGACTACTAGTTACAGCGATTTACTTACTTTTGGTTTGAGTCTCTTGGCATATCAATGGTATTAAAAAGAGACACCTTTCCTCCTTCCCCATGCATATTTTATATCGGTTTGACACTAGTTTTAGGAATTCGTTGCTTGTAGTTAACAGTGGCGATTCCTACGATAATTACATTGATTCAATGAAATCACTACAAATTGTGGATTCAATTGTTTGGAATCGGCTATTACCGTCGATTATGAGTTTGACCTTTATGAAATATCTAAAGGTCAATTGAAACATAGGTGTAGATAAATAGTGGGTGAAGCATTTTTATGTGTTTGTTGTCACCATCTGAACTTTTGATGTATGTGTTATGGAAAGTTCTCTTTTGAAGGGCCGACTCTTAAACCTTCTCTCTGCATTTACTTTTTGGTTAGTGTTGTTTTTGACATCTCACTTCATGCATTTTCCAATTGATCCTCATTGGTGTGTCCTCTTTTTGCTTTTTTCTTTCAGACACCATGTATTGTGTGTCCTTGGAAATCGATTACATATGAATCGATTGCTAATAAAGCATGAAGGATTTTCAAATGTTTATGTAATCTAGATATAATTGTGTGTGTGTGTATATATGTTATTAGCATTCAACTATATATACATATGAATGTTGGTTGATATTCAAATCCATAGGTTGATATTGGTATAGTCTTTGATGTTAATTTTAATTATATATATATATATATATATATATATATATATGTGTGTGTGTGTGTGTGTGTGTGTGTGTGTGTGTGTGTGTGTGTGTGTGTGTGTGTGTGTGTGTGTGTAAATGTATGTTGATTTATACATAGTTATGTTTAAATGTGATTTTCAATAAAAACTTAAATGTAGAGTCTCAATAGTAAATGTCTTTTATTATATGAGTATATGTGCAAATGGGTTGAGTGTTCTTATTTGTCTAATGGATAATTCTGTTAGGGAGTGATATGTATAGGAAATGGGATTAGATATCTAAGTCTTGAATATGTTTATTTATTGATTACTACCTAGTAAAATATAGTTATAATCTCCTGAAAAGTACAATGTGTTTAGTACGAAGGAAGTGATAACAGGTTTGCTTATAGTGGATAGTTATGCATTCCCAACGATGGAGTATTGGTTATATAATCTTTAACTATCAAGATGTTGCCTAATGTTTTTCTATGGGTATTAGATAAAAGATATATAATGAGGTTTGTTATTCAAAAATGGAATATAGTTACTTAGGGATGGCATTGAATATTTACTTGATGGTAGTTACTAAGCAATGTTAGAATATGAATCCTTAGAAAAAATTAGTATTAGCATGATATTAATATTTATGGGAAGGGTTTCAATATTTAGAACCTAATTAAATAAATAGGTTTCTATTTTGGTGGAGAAATTATATAGGGAGAAAATTGGGATTTTACATATGATATTTTAGCATGAATGTAATCTTAGGAACATGGAAGTTATTTTATGATGTTAGGTATATCTTAATGGATGAGTAAACTATGAGAATAACTTTTCCTTCTTTTTTGTAGGTTGTCTTATAATGTTAGAAAAAGGGGATTATTGATTTTCTAATCTTTAGACAATTAAAGGTATGTTAAGTAAATGGATTAGATTACCCTTTGTCAAATTTTTAATGTGAATTTCTCCATGATCTATTGTAACTACATTATGCAATAATTATTTGGAACATCATTATTGCATTATATTACATTGTAATTTTTTTTATATAGAGGGTTCATATTTTCTTGATAGAGATGAGTGTTTTGTTATTGATATAGTAACTTTATGATAGCTATTTGGAGGATATAATTTAATGTTTGTGCTAAATGGCTAATTCAAGTGAGTGGTGTGAATGTGGAATTAGTGTGGTAATAAGAGGAGTATTAGTTGTTATGGTTATAGTGCTTGACTGAGTGATTTAGTAATGTGTTTTGATTATGGTGGTATTGAGTTGATTATGTCAATCTTGATTGAGTTTGAAGGTCTCGTTGTGATGTTGACTCTTGAACTTGTGTTGTTTTCTTTCTGTCACCCTCACTTAATCATTGTGACCCTATTTTCCTTGGTGGTGTGTGTAGGATGCCTAGGGGTTGAGGTTGAGATCAAGGTAGAGAACGTGGCGGTGGCCGTAGGGCTAACCACCAGGGCACTTCATCTCAGAGTTCCCATGAGTTTGAATGTGAGGAACAACAGGGTTTCCAGATTAACCCGGGAGGCGGAGGCTAGAATCCAAATCAGCCAGGATTAGAGGGTGTGCAATCTCATCCCATGCTCTAGGAGCTTCTTGCCCGCTTAGACCCTGGTCTGGTGGGTAACCAACAGATGGCTATGGAAAGGAAATTTTGGATTACCTATAAGAGGAGGAGCAAAACCAACTCGAGAGATCCTATTATTATTAAGAGCGAATTGGTAACTACTAAGAAAGTTTTTGTTCTAACTCTTAGTTATAGGCTTATTCCCTCTGAGTATAGCGATTAGGAGGAACTTATCATAGGCAGTGATAGTGATTCTGATTCACTTTTGTGTTGAACTCGTCACAGGCAGTTATGGCTACCTTGTAAACAATGTTGTTTGTTATTGTATTGCTTTCTCTGGACCAATGCTCATTATAATATGTTAATTACTTTGAGACCCTGTTGGTGCTTATTTCACCATTCTGATTTGGTTTGGATGAACTTTTATCTAACCTTGATAATCATGACATTATTGACTGATGTTTATGCTATGATGAATCTATGGAGTTAGTTGTGGATTTGGATTAATTTGACTATGTTGTTGTGCATTTGGTTAGTGATTGTTAAATGATGTTATTTATGATGCAATTATTGTTACTCAATGATGTGGTTATTGTTTGAGGTCCTAGTGAGAGGGACAGTGTAGCATCACTCATGAGCACCCTACTATGTTGTGATTTCCTCTCACAGTGTGTTTGTTGTTTTATATATATATATATATATATATATATATATATATATATATATATATATATATATATATATATATATATATATATATGTTGCTCAAAATTTGGTTTGATGCAAGTTGCAAGTACTAGGCATGAGCTCCACCTGCATTTTCAAGTTTGAGTGTGCCTTAGAATCCCAATGGAAATGTTGTGGAAAAGGAGTCGACAAAGGTCCCCAACCTTGCCATCATCGTCAACGAGGATGAGTACCCATCTTGTAACCCTGTCTGTCTAGTTTTTATTCTTGGTTAGTTGTCTTGCTTGGTGTCTACCGTTATTTGATTAAATTGTGATGTCACATGCTTGTTTGTGATGATGTTGCTTATAATTGCATACGTTTCATTTTACCTTGTGACTTCCAGGAGTAAGTCAAAGCTTATTGGGGGAGGATGGAGTGCCCCTCTGTATTTGGCCTTTCTTGACATTCGAGTAAGTTTGTTTGGTTGAATTGAGTTGTCACGTTGTGTTCATTATCATATTGTTTAATTTAATTTTGAAATTATGTGGTAAATTAAATATTTTGAATGGCCATGTTTAATCAATTAAATTAAATGGGTGGGGGCCCTAGCTCGGTTGGCTAAATATTTCCGTTGCGGCTCGGCTGGTCACGAGTTCTAGTCTCCCTCGTCCCGTGGTACCGGAGGGCGTGTCACGCCAGCGCCGCCGGTCACGTTAAAAATTTTACCAGGCACACTGCAGTTTTTAGGGGGTCGTGCTACCCGATTCCTGCAGTCTAAAAAAAATAAAATCAATTAAATTAAATTAAATTGATTATAAGGTAATTTAAATTAATTTGGAATTAAAATAATAATTAAATAAATTATGTTTGCCAAAAGGTATTGTGAGGATATTGATTATTAATTATTAAATTAAATAACATGATTAAATTTTTTAATGGTAAAATAAAAATAAAGATAAATATTATTATCATTATAGTTTAATTAATTAAATGTGGAAAGTAATATAATTTTAAATTAAATAAATGAAATGATATTTTTGAACTAATTGTAAAAGCAAATAGAAGATGGAAAAAGGAGTGTGTGCACATGCATGACTCCAAACTGATTTTTGAATTTGGAAACTTGTTAATTTTGTTGATTTTTGTATTCGAAAACTTAAATTTTACATGGATTTTTATATTGGGGCTTTTGGAAAATTTTATTTTGGGGGTTTTAGCAAGAAGATGCTCTGCAATTACTCTCTTGTCAAATAAAAATAAAAATAATACAGCTTTTAGAATTTTAAAGAAGTTGTTTTTGGAGAATGGATTTGGGGGCTACAAAAGAGGTTGTATTTGCTCACCTTCTCCATCTTTGAGCGTAGGACTTCAAGTTGGAATTATCTGGTTCTCGTTCATCTATTGTTTGTAAATTTTATACTTGATATTTGAATTTTCTTTCTTTTCAACAAACGATTTATGAATTCAATATTTCAAATCGTGTCTTTAAAGAAGATTGTTGTTGGTTTTAAATAAGTTTATATTTCGGATTGTTTCATTTAGCATCTCCAATAATTGTTTTCTTCCCAACCAATCATTTTATTTGCTAGATTGTTTTCTTGCAAGCAATACCAATATTCTCCATAGGGAACTTGCACCATGTCAAACCCTTCGCTTTTTGCATTCTTTGGTTTCCAAATATTTTGCATCTAAGCAATCTATTTTCTTAGATTATTTTTGTTAACATCCCCAATTCATTTCAATTTGGTCAATTCCCTATCTAAGTGCATATGGTTGACAGTTTTCTAAGCTTATGTTTATGGTGTTCCTTCTTACATAGTTCCCATGTTGTTATTCAAGGGAATCAATGGTGAAATGTTTCGTAATAGCCATGAATTATAAACTATTGTTGGCATATTTCCTTGCTTTAAGTCACAACCTCATCTCTAATGGAAATTTGACTTATATGGTTATTTACAGGCTACCTAATATTGCCTCTCTTCATGCTATCTCCAATGAACTTTCATTTGGGAAATTTGATTTTTACTATGAATATATTATTGTTGCTTGTCAAAGTAGTTGCATAGTATTCGCTTTTTCATGTTTTTAAATACATGTTTAAGTTGCTTTACATTGTTGAGTAATTTGATCCTTCTGTTCTTTTAGAGTTTTGTATTCTTTTCTGTATACGCCACCCTAGCTATGTAGTTCAGTTGGAGATTTTATTTACTTCAATTTACTCTTGCTGCTTTACATTGTTTTTAGCATTGTACTTGATTTATATGCTTTTATTTTATTCTGCCTTGTATCATTATGTGGTTCGATCTATTTAAAAAGGATTGGAGTTCGATTCTTCTAAACCTCTAGTATAGATTGCTCCTATCTAAAGCTCTATAGATTCCTATTTTAATTATGCATCCATTCACCTATATGGTTGTAGGGTGAGTCATGTGTCTATAGTTTCAGCTGGTATGAGAAATGGTTATGGTGTCCAGCGTTTTATTATAACAGTCAACCCTGGTTTTAAATTTATTTTATATATATATATATATATATATATATATATATATATATATATATATATATATATATATGTTTGGTTAATATGTTGTATTCACTTATGGATTTGTTATGTTGTTTACAACAGCAGATCACTACAAGTTAAGTATATTCAATATTGTTATTAACAATAGTTATTTTAAAATAAATATATTTATATATATATAATATATATACATATAAGCATTTATGATGGTATATGTATATATATATATCATTAATTATAATAAAGAGAAATTTGTTGTGTAAAAATGCGTGTTTGAATATATAAAGAATATGTTCATATAATTTCCTTAATTATTTAAATGTTTTCACAATGGACATTTAAATAAAACGTAATTGATTATTTAGAATGTTCTTTAAAAAATTTACTTTGAATGTGTAGTAAAATTAAAGAGTGATTTTAATGGTTCCATGATGATTGTATTTTCCTCTTGTATTAATTTCAAATTTAGGAGATTTTATGAACAATCATGTTGGAGATTTTGTTGGAACTCGTAGTGTTCTAAGTTACCCTTAACTGGGAGTTCATGGGTAGTTGACTTATTAGGCTTCTAGAGGCTAAGGGAAAAGTTTGTTACATATGGATTTTCATATTTGGTTCAAGTTGTGAAGCTCTTGATTTTCATTCTTGTTTTGAGCTCATGTGAGTTGTTACCTTGCACCATTGCTTAACTTTTGATGTGGTCTTTGTAAGAGAAGGTCCATGCCTCACGTATGTATGTGATTTTGTGATTTTGGTGCTTTGTGCGAATAGGCACACCCTAGATGTTATGTGGATTGTTTTGATGCTAGTAGGGAGAGTGGCTCTTTACGGGGGCTGACACACAAAGGGGCATCCTAGATAACCCATGGAAGAGTTTTCTTAATAAGTGATAACCTAATTAATGAACTAGTGGGTTTGGGTAGGTTCACATTAAATAAGATAAGTAAGATGACTTGCCCATGCCTATATTGCTTTTGCAGGCTAAGGATGGGCTAAGAAGGCCTAGTCAGCAAGATCACTACCTTGTCCTCATGAAAGGTAAGTGGTCTCGCATGTGTCACCCTATGGGGCCAGCGCCTAGTGAGAGGCAGCCAGGATAACCATAGATAGGGTCGACACCTAACTTAAGAGGTAGCCAGGATAACCCATGCTAGGGCCATGCGATGACACTCTTCCTATAGTATCCTTGTTATGTTTCCCTTTGCCTTTGTGTTCCTTTGGAAGTAGTTGTTTTATGTGTATTGATGCATTTTTTTGTGGAGTCTTGTTAGCCTTTTCTGCTTGATGGTTTTTATGTTGTGGGTCCTTGTCATCTCCTAGCACGGGGGGTGGACCTTATAGTCCACATGATCGGGTAGAACGTGCTATGCAATCCATTGGGTTCCCAGTCGAAGTACGTGATGTGTGGAGTTGTACCATTGTAGTGATTCAAGAGCTTCACCAGATTTGGAGATAAAATTGTTGTTATGTATTATGTGCATTCCAGTTGTATTACTCTATGTAATTTGATGTATCATTCACGTTCATGTGGGAAGAATTGGTGTACCATTGTAATCTTGAAACGATGTAAACTCATACAATAAATGTAATGTATATATTCGTGGTATTTTCTAATGTTCTCATATGGATGTATCATTTATGTGATGTAATGGATGTATGTGCATTGTATACTTATTCTATATAATGGATTTGAAATGTAAAATTGTGAGTAGTTATCATCGTTATGGGAACTTGGTTATGTTAGAACGTCTGTGAGTAATGCAGTCATGTTTACCCCAGAGGACTTAGCTAGATAATGTACATGTATAGTTTGCATTACAAGTCTTGTATGTTAACTTACCTTTCATGTTAGTTTTACTTTAAAAAAAAAAATTGTGTTATAATTGTTAGTTATAATTTATCCTTTGGAGTTTGCATGGCAGAGCGTTACACCCAAGGAAAAAATCAAGGGAGAACTTTCATGTTAGTAAAAATAGATATTTGTTACTAGCAAATATTCCTTATTAAAAAATATATGCTTTGTGTAATGGATATCTATTTCTGAAAAGAAATTTTTTGTCTTTTTTTAAGTGGGCCAAGATAGTTATCCATTAATGGATATCCTTTTCCAGATTATATATCCATTTTGAACTTGTTAAAAAAATAGACAAAATCATTTGTTGGGCCTAGTAATAGGCTGCACAAATGTTTTTCTCTCAAGAAGCTTGTGATTTCTATGCATTGTAGAAAAAATCATGATTTTGTACACTATTTGACATAAAAATTTATTCTATCAATCATTAGTATGCTTTGTTTTTGTTTGTATAATGAGCAACAATAATCATTGTAAAGCTAAAAGGAAAAGGAAAATTCAAGTGGAAGAAATTGAAGCAATTAGGGAAAAAGATAGAGCAAGGAAGAGGATTGTAAGAACAAGTATGGTGGATACTCTTGAAGGTGAACGTTATTATTTACCCTTAAATGGAATTTAAAGTAGAGTTTCTAATGTTGGATGTAATTAAATTTTTGAAAAAAAATGAATTTAACTATGATATTGAAAATAAAAATGTTGAACATAAAATTGAAAATATTACAAAATATTACATAAAATTGAAACACCTATTGATAAGGGTAACCTCATAGAAAAAAAAAAAAAGAAGAAAATTAACAAATTCTTGAACAATATGGATATGAATCCCATGATATTGAAATCACACTCCATAATTCAATTATTGATAGCATTGATGAAATTGATAACAAGTGAAACAATGAAAATCAATGTGTCTCCAAATTACATAAGAAGATAGGACCTTTGTCAAGAATAAAATGAAATTGGACATCGATTATTTTGTAATGAGCTTGATAAAATTGCAAAGCATTCAAGAACCCCAAAATGGTTACTTGAAATTGATGAGAATATAATACAAAGTTTTCAAGGACAGAGGTCATCATGAACCATTCGATTGTTGGCTTGAAATTTCTTAATGAATAATTTTCCAATAAGACATTAACCAAACAATGCCATTTTTTTGTAAAATTAATAAAGATGTGCAAGATGATACATAAACTAAATAAATTAAAGATTCAAGTAAACAAAATGTCTAGTCGAAATAAAATTATTGTTAAATTTTTTTTAATGCCCTCAACTCTATCAGAGATACTAGTAAGGAGAAAGATAAAAGAGTTGGACATAGAGTAATAACAACCTCAATTGTTGTATGGCTAAAGGTTGGGATATATTTTTTATTTTTCTTGAAGACCCATTTTATCCAATTGCTTAAGGAAGATAATACTACCATTTGAGTGTTGATTGGTTCCTCTTTATTACTCCTCTTGAAGATCTCTATGTATAGCATGCCTAAGGATGGTGTGTTTTCCCTTTTTGTTGGAGTGTGGGTGTCCTCAGTTCTATAGTTAGTGTTGACTCCTATTGAGGTGGAGAAGGGTGTTATGGACGTGGTTAGAAGCTCACCTTTTTGGTATCTTTAGTTGTTGTTCCTCTTGAGGTGGAAGACACTCCTATTGAGGTGGAGTTTGAGGTTACTAGAGATGTCTGGCTTGGGTGGAAATGGTATTCATATCATCTTCTCCATTAGAGGGGAGCTCTCTCCTTTAGAGGTGGAGATTGAGATGGTTGGTTGAATTGTTAGGTGGTTCAAGTGGAATCTTTCTTCTTTGAATTAAAATTTTCCTTGTAACTCTCTTATTGAGGTAGGGAGTTTGGTGAAATTGATTGTTCTAAAAGGGAGCTCTTGCTTCCCTTCATGTAGTGGCTCAATGTTGAGTGGATGGTTTGTTGCATATTGGTTGGTGTGGGTTGTGTTGGTGCTTGGTTGACTTAAGCGGTTTTTCACTGTAGAAAAATGGACCCTTGTCATTTCCATGGTCTTTTAGGCCTTGTTTCATGATGTAACATGGATTGAACATATATATTTAGGTACTAAAATTCAAATAACAATGTCTTGTGAAGGTGTTGTGAAGTGTTGTAAGACATTTCTACACTCTTCTAGACTCTATTCATTACAATCCACTTAAAAATCACCCTTTCATCACTAAACAAGTCCTATTTTGAAGTGTTGTAAAGTCTTGTAACAAGATTTCATGCTCTTCTAGGCATAATTTCACCATTTATCCCTTTCTTATGCTCTAGTTGGCCCCTTTATGCCCTTATGTGCCTTAATTAAGTGCATTTTTGAATGTTAACCTGAAAAACAACATTAAATACAAGATAATTCCCAACACCCATTTTCAGGGCCTAGGTGGGACCCATTTTCCATGGGTGGCGAATGAGTCCCCCTTGGCTCCAAATTCAAAAAAAAAAAAAATCCTTTTGGGTTTTTATTCAAAAACACTTGATGTCGACCTGTGATGAAGTATGAACGGGTTACTAAGGCACAAGATTGTATAAATAAGTGTTTTTACATCCATTCTAACCCCCATTCATCAAGTTCACTCATTCACCTATTCACTCAAGCATTCAAGCATCTAACAACATCAAATCAAGCACTATTCAAGCATTTTGGAGCATCCATTAACACAACTTTAGATTTGTATCATCAAGGGTTTGGTAAGTTGATAGAATTTACATGTTGTTAGTTTGTCATTAGCTTTCATTTCATTATTTTATTAAGGGTTTGATTACCAAAGTGGGTTTTGCCTTGTTTGCTAACCCTCAACCATTTTTCCCCTCTTGTATGTGTGTTTGCATACTTTTGTGTGTAGATTTAACAAGAATTTAGGTTTTCAAGGGTGGTCAACAAGTCAACTAGGTGTTTCAAGGTAAATCAACTCTATTTCAAGCTTGGAGAAGGTTTTCTATTCGTTTCCTGCAAAATTGACTTTGACAACTCGATAAGCAGACATTTCTAGATCTGGTGTTGCAGAGTTGTCTCCAGATTTCTTAGAATTTTGGGAGAAGACTGGTTCACCACTAGTGGCAAATGAGTCCCACCTTAAGACTGAAAATCTAATTTTTTTCAAATTTTGAATTTTGACAGTCAGAAACCTGTTCCCAACACTTTTTCACCAATAGCAGTACTAATTCACCACCCTGGGCGAATGATTCCCACTGTTGATTTACAATAACTTCAAACAACATTCACAACATTCCAAATTCCTCAAATCTTGCCCAGGTGCACTCTGATTTATCCCTTTTCTTTTTGTTTTGCATTTCATTCATCTTTTAGTTCATTGTTTTCATATCACAGTGTGTTTTCCAGCATAGCTTAAACCTTAGTTTTGCATTCATAATCATTCATTTAAATCACTTAATTTCATTTTTTTCATTTCATTTAGCTTAGATAACATCATAATAACATAATTTGAATGAACCTCTTAGCATTTTTGGCCTAACTCTCTCCTTTTAAGTGAAAAACCCTAGAAGAGCTAGAGAAGTGCAAAGGAGCCAAAAATCTACGATTCAAGTTTCTTTTTGTTGTTTGGGTTCAAGGTCTCTATAAAAACTTGGTTGTAAAGGGTTTTTGGTTCCCTTAAAAACTAGATCTTTGTAGCATGGATAGTCTAGTGTATCTTATGGTTGGTTGTTGTTGGGATGGTGATTGTCTATGTTCATATTTGTTTGCAGCTTTCTTTTGATAGGGTTTTGAGTCCTTTTAAAACTTGTCTATAAGGGGTTTTGAGTCCCCTTAAAACCTCTTTTTCCCTTAATAAAAAACAACCTCAATTATAAAACTGGTGATGGTTGAGATGAATAAAGCAAAGGCTGAGACAACTACGACCCATGCTACTAGTTTTAGCGAGGGAGGAGACTTCCACGGCAAGAAGGCAACGACGGATAGAGTTGCAGGGGCTGGCATTTTGTGCAGAAAGGGAAGAGGCCTTGCTATGCAGGCGACAACCCCAAAACTAGGGCATGGGAGACTGTCGTTCGGTGGTTTTTTCCCTATTTTTGTTGCCATCTCGGTTGATCTGAAGGTGGAAATAGTTGAAGAAATTGAAGAGAATGTCTCTGAGCTCTCTGTTTGTGGGATGATCTGTCGGTTTAGGGGTTTTTGGCCTAGCCTCCCCCAGCTGAATTCTTGGATCTCTCATCAATGGGAGCCTCTAATTTCTGGTAAAGTTCATATTTTCCCCATGGCCAAGGGGTTTTTTGTTGCCAAGTTTGATAATGCTCAGGATAGAAATATAATTTTATGTGACAATTTTTTTAGCTAGGAGGACAAACATTTGTTGATGCTTAAGCCATGGCATTCTGATTTCAACCCTGCTTCTGAAACTTTCAATAAGATCCCGATTTGGGTTCAGCTGCCTAATCTTCCCCTCCACTTATGGGTTGATTCTCTTCTGGAGGAAGTGGGTGAAGCCCTTGGTGAGTTTTTGTTGGTGGATGAAGAATCCTCTGATATTCTTCATTCCACCTTTGCCCACATACTGGTTGAAATGGATGTTTCAAAAGGGTTTCCTGTTGAGATTTTTCTTAAATCTTCTAAGGGATCTTGGGTCCAATCTTTGGACTATGAGGGGATTCCCTTCCATTGCAAAAGATGTTTTAAAACAGGTCATGCTACTACACAATGTGGTTTTGAGAAAAAAGCCATGAAGTCTACATGGTGGAATGGTGCTTCTCAGCAGCATTATATGGTTGAGAAGAAAGTTGAGCGACCTAGGATTTTTTCTGAGGTTGTTGCTTTGGATTCACAAGGCCTTAGGGCATCCTCTCCGGATGTCTCTATTGGCAGGGTTGTTGATGCTATGCAAGACTACAATGTTGAAACCCCTAAAGAGAACGAGACTGAGCCTATGGCCGCCACTTTTGGTAATGGTGCTTCAGCCATAATTTTGGGTGGCTATCCTGATATGGCCACGTCTGCGGGGAGGAACAAAGTTCAAATCTCTAAGATAGCGGTTGCAGGATTTCTTCTTCAGGATAATGGTGCACTGGCTTGGCTTGACAAGGCAGCACAAGTGGAAGAGGGTTGGATCACTGTAAAGGGCAAGAAAGAGAAGTCCTCTAAGCCTCCTTTTGACATGACTCTCCGCTCCCACAAGAGTAACTCTAAATGTAAATTTGGATGGTTCTTGTTTGGGGCTTGGTTCTTGACTGGTTGTTGGCTCTTGTGGCTTTGTAGTCAGTTGTGGTTCTTTGGCCTTGGTTGCCTTTTGATCCTTAAGCATATTTAGAATGCATATATTACTTCATGTCTATGGATAAGACCCATATGTATTTTCTAGTGATTGTCACACAACCTTGAGACATGAACATAATACTTATTATGTTTTTACCTTTTAGACCCCTTTGAAAGCTTTGGAAATTAAGGCTCGACTAAGGCCCTACTAAGATTTTCTAGACTAGATGGTAAAATAGGCTAACACTTTTGGTAGCCTCAGTGGGCATTTTTCCTACTAAAACTTGGAAGACCAACTACCTTAAACAATCTATTGGGCATAGGATTCAATAATACCTGAGACAAATTTAAAAAAAAACTTGACAACCGGTTGTTAACACCTCAAGACAACAAAATAAACATATAAAACATCCAAAACTTGCAATCCCCTAATAGAAAAGAAAATTGTGCATCAACACTTGTAGGAAATTACACCTAAATTTTTTTACAACAACACTTACTAACTTGAAGGAAACTACTCTATTATGTACAAAAATTACTTCATCACCTCAATAATAATGCTTGAGGTGTATCCCATTGACTTGGATAGGTAACTATTTTTCATCCATCTTGGACAACTAAAAGGAGTTTTGTTGCTTGCATTCAGAGATCATGTAAGGCCTATTCCACATTGAATAAAACTTTGTGTGCTTTCCAAGCCTGCTCTTTACCTCATTCCATTTGAGTACAATATATCCTTCTTTGAACACTCTTGGGGTTGTTCTATTATCGAAAGACCGATTCATTTGGGCTTGGTGAAACTCAATTGTCTTCATTGTGTTGTCTCTCATTTCTTCTCACTCTACTAGGTGTGCAAACCTTATTGACATTGATTCTTCTTCAAACATTTCCAACTATTTGACCAAATCAAGGATTGGAAGATCAAGGTAGATAGGTAGCCTTGCCTCTTTACCATAAACCATGTAAGGTGTGTTTCCAATTCACCTTTTGGGTGTTATTCTATCAGCCTGTAGGGAAAATTTTAACTTTGTATGCCAAGCTCTTCGGTTATCCTCAATTATCCTCTTAATGATCCTAATCAAATTATTATTTGTAGACTCAGTTAGTCCATTTCCTTGAGGATAGTAGTTTGATTTTGTGTTCAAGTAGATACCAATTTTCACAACCCAATCACTTATCTTTATCCCCCAAAAGGGCATGGCATTGTTTAATATGATAGAATCGGGCACGCCAAATCTTGCTACCATGTCTTCATAGAAGTTTAGGACAACAATCTCACTAGCCTCCTTTAGTTATATAAATTGTGAACCAATAAGTTGTTGTAAGAACCCATTTCTGACTTGGACTAGAAGGTGGGTTAATGACTCCAATGAAATCAATTCTCCACTTCATAAAATCTTGTTCAACTTTTATAGGTTGCAAGGGAAGCATTGCTAACTTCTCTTTACCTAAGAAGAAGTCACACTTTTTACATTTTCTTACCCATGAGTGTCTATCCTTGAATAAATTAGGCCAATAATAGCCCACTCTCATTATTTTTAATGTTGTTTCCCTTGGTGGAAAGTGCTCTCCTAATGTCCCATTATGGAATCCTCACAAAACTTGGTCAACTTGGTTAGTATCAATGCATCTTAGAAATAAACCATTGAAATATTTTTTGAAGAACACACCACAAGAGCACATAAGGGATATATTTTAGACTAAAATACCTTCTCTTTTCCCTATCCATACCTTGTGGAATCTCACCTATTTGAAGTAAATGAGACATGTCTTGTACTCATCTTGGAGGAGAAGAAAGTGTGTCTATCTTGGAGTCATTTTGGAGGACTAGGACAACTTCCTTTTCATTTTTTTTTCCATTTTACCACTTCTGAATTGAGAACTCAAAAGTCCAAAACTGAACAAAATGTGTAAAAATAAATCAGAGTTTCAATTGTATTTAGATCAATCCATATTTGGCCAATTCCGCGGGATTTTTAAATGGTATAGTAAAAATTTGGCGAACCCTGCATGATTATACAACAATACATTTAAATGTTGAATGAATCAAACATTGATGAAACAAATACATTATAATTTTCAAGGCGATTATGGCCCTACGATTGGCATGGAGTTATCATATTATTGGTGAAATGGGTCCTCATACATAATTATTTTTTAATGTAATTAATGAAATGTGTCCTCAAACATAATTACTTTTAATATTATTAGCGAAATGGGTCCCCATACACAATTATTTGTAAATTTTATTGTCGAAATAGGTCCTCACACGCAATGAACATTTAATGATGTTGGTGAAACATGTCCTAATACGAAACATGTCCTAATACACAATGTCATCTTAATAGTATTGGCGAATGTGTGGGTGATTTAATACATGCTTTTGAGATTCTAGGTGAAAATATTAATTAGACCATTGGAAACATGTAGTTTGCTATGGTGAAACTATTAATTACATATGCCTCGTAAAATAAATTGATGGTGAATTGAAATACATTGGACCAATAATTCATCAAATCCAGGCAATTTGGCCACCTCGTTGGTTGCAATATATTCACCAATTTTGAATTGGCCAATATGAACTATTCACCAATTAGTGGAGATTCGCTATTAAAAAAGTCCCTGACTTTTTTCAAAAATTTTGATAGAGGACTGTTCTAAGACAAAAGTGTGAAGTTGCACAAATGCATCGATTTGTAGAGAAAAACACGAAGATGAAAACTCAAATGTATCAAAACATAGAAGAGTCGATCCTTCACAGAAGCATTGAATTTAACCTACAAAATAGAGAATAGATGCATTAGACAAACACATCAAAACATGGAAAAAGCATTGATGTATGTTAGGCATAAGTGTTGAATCTAGACAAAAGGTTAGGCCGAAGGAAACACGTCATTGTAATTGACAAACGTGTCACTGTAATAGAAACGTCACTATGGGTAGAAAAAGTGTTGATGTACAATAGTCAAAAGCATCGACTTGCTTCGAAAGAATTGTTGTAACCCTACAAGCTTTCAAAAACTTCAAAAAAACATTAGATCAGGGATGTGGGGTCCCATCAAACATGCCAAAATGTATGATCAATATAATTTAGTTGTGAAATAACGAAGGAATAAAAGCAATAACAACAAGAAAATACAATTAAATGATCATAACAATAGAGCAAATAAAGCAAACTGATTTAAACATGATGCAAACCTACAACCACTTGAAAACACACACACAATTCACCTTAGCATAGCTCCATTGCTCTCCTTTGTTTCACCTTGGGAGAAGTGGTATAAGTAATTTTTGCTCTCATATTTTAATTAGCCACAATAGAAAAAGCACTTCAGAAATTTTGGTATAATTTCTTTGCACTGTCTGAGATGGAAATGAAGGATAAGATGGTTGCATTTATAGATATTCAATGGCACCGATCAATGTTCAAGATCATATGAGAGGCTAAGAAGATCAATGGTTGAGAATTGATGAGGAATTGATGATCAGTTAAGTGGTTGCATGATTTCAAATAACTGATTACATGATTCGGTTAAGAGGATTGATTGGAGTGTTAACTGAGATTGACAGATAGCAGACTGAATTGATTGCTTAGAGGACTCAAAGTGAGTGGGAGTGAAGTGGATTTTTTATTGAGTGGACTGAGAGTAAGTCTCAGTCAACAAGTGAGATGGAATTTGCATAAGCATTTAATAATTAAATAAATTTAATTATTATTTACATGTGCAAGATTGAACTTAATAAATAAAATAAATGATTTTATTTATTTTTTAAAGAATGTAATGTTGAGAGATAAGTGGATTAATTAAATAATTAAGAAAATTATTTAATTTAAGAAGTGGGAAATGGATACTTAATTAAATAATAATGAAGTATTTAATTAAACTTTAGAATATAATTAGTAAGTTAATTACATAACATTAATTATTTAATTAATATAGATGAATAAATAGTATGAATTAATAAAATAATACCAAATTATTTAACTAATAGCAGAGGGAGAATTTAATAATAATTAGATAACTAAAAATTATTTAACTATAGGAGATAATATTAGAATAATTAGTGTGGTGTAATGTTGAGAAGCGTTAGTTGATTGTGAAGTGTCTACACATGGTATTTCAACTAAAGGATAAGCAATGAGATAAAGATCCCAAAATTTGAGTTTTTTATCCAATTTTATTTCACAATCAACCTTTGATTGTCAATTATATTATATTGTGTTTGAATAGTGTAAATGTAAACAAATCTTCTATCAAAGCGAGAGACTAAGGGTTCTAAAGAGATTCTAACTTTCAGATTTCTACAAAAATTTCTAAGTCAGATTTTCGATTTCCAGATTTTATTTTCCTGAATGTGTTGAATGCAGAACATTAATCAATTTCTATATCTACATATCAAAGAAGAATCTGCCATAAATAAGTGAGGAGACCCGCCCCTAAGAGGCACGTCTCATGAGAGGATATGTCTCCACAAGTGGAGACACGTCCACTCATGAGACGTGTCCTTTAGGGCGCGGCTTATAATAATAGTTGTTTTATCATTTGTATAACTCATACCCTTCTAGAAGGTGGCAGATGAGTAAGTAAATTCCGATTTTAGAATATAACATCATTCGAATTTTATATGTATGCTCATAAATTTGATTAATATGTTTTCCAGAAACATTTTAATATAAATGATAAACTTTGATCAAGTATGAATGACGATGATGCTTACAGCAATCGTCCTTCATATCTCACCAAAGCTATCATTCATTAACACTCCCTCTTAGCTAGGGAAGATATTTCAAATCAAATAAGTAAAGATATCACCTTAACACGTGATATCTAAGACATGGTATAATTTCTCAATATTATCAAGTCACATGACATTCTTCATAACATATCTTTATTATGGTATGTGCACTGACATCAAGTCACATGATGTCTACCATAATTCATGGCATATCCACGGATATAAATATCCACCATGATTATCTCTTAAGGATCACAATGATCTACAAATGATATCAAGTCCCATGATATCAATCAAAGTGTCCAAGAGATACTATCATGACATGTCCATCAATATCAAGTCACATGATATCTGTCATGATAATTTATCATTGTAGAGTCATCACTTTACAATGTCAATTACAAGTGTTCATTATTAGAAAGATCGTCGCCTTTCAATAATGTACACAGGGGAAGTAGGCCCATAAAGTCATGGAGTCACACACATGACAAAAGAGTTTACACATTAAACATCTTTATATATTAGTACAATTTTATAAACAATTTGTATTTCAAACATAAATAACAAATTACATTTCAACCATACCAAGTTTCTTCCTGAAGTGTTCTACCTTGATTCGGGAGAGAGGCTTGGTGAGAATGTCTGCAATTTGATCATTTGTACTAATATACTCCAACTGAATCACTTTCCTTTCCACCATATCTCTTACATAATGATAGGGGATCTCAATGTGCTTAGATCTATCATGAAAGACAGGATTTACAAAGAGTTTGATGCAACTCTGATTATCACAATGAATAATTGTAGGATTTGAGGGCTCACCAAAGAGTCCCACAAGCAATTTACGAAGCCAAACTGCTTCTCTTGCTCCCATTGAGGCTGCAATGTATTCAGCTTCTATTGAGCTCTGTGCAACTGAAGATTGTTTTCTGCAAATCTAGATCATAGCTAATCCTAAACTGAAGCAACATCCTGACGTGCTTTTTCGATCGGTTACACTTCCAGCCCAATCTGAATCAGAGTACCCATGTAGATCTAGTTGATCATTCTTGTAAAGAAGACCATATCCAATAGTGCCTTGAAGATATCTACAAATATGTTTCACAGCCATTAAGTGAATTTCCTTTGGCTCACACATGAACTGGCTGAGAGCATTCACTGCATAGCAAATATCAAGTCTGGTGTTGACCAGATACATCAAGGATCCAATCATCTGTCTGTAAAGGGTTGGATCTACACACTTGGATTCTGCTGCTGCTTCTTTCAATTTGTGAAGGTTGGTTTCCATAGGTGTAGACATCGGTCTACAATCCAACATTCCAAATCTCTTCAGAATATCAATAGTATACTTCCCTTGGTTTAGTATAATGCCCTCTGATTTATGCCATACTTCTAAACCTAGGAAGTAGCGTAGAATTCCCAAGTCTTTCATGTCAAATTCAGAAATTAGATCCTGCTTCCCTTGAGCAATGAGGTGATCTTCTCCTGTTATCAGTAGGTCATCAACATATAAAATAATTATTAGCATATCACCTTTAATTACCTTGAAGTAGAGATTGGAGTCAGCATCATTCTTGGAAAATCCTAATCCCAAGAGATAGCTGTCAATTCTTTCATACCAGACCCTGGGAGCCTGTTTAAGTCCATAGGGGGGCTTTCTTCAGTCTGCATACATGTGAGTTAGGTTTATGTATCACAAAACCTTCAGGATGTTCCAAATAGACTTCTTCTTCAATGGTTCCATTCAGAAAGGCAGTTTTCACATCCATTTGATGGATCTTCCAACCTTTAGCTGCTGCAATGGCTAACACTGCTCTCACTGATGTGTAACGGGCAACAGGTGCAAATGTTTCTTCGTAATCAATGACTTCCTTTTGAGAAAAACCTCTTGCCACAAAGCGTGATTTATTTTTTTCTATACTTCCATTAGCAGCATGCTTGATTTTGAAGAGCCATTTGGAAGAGACAATAGATTTCTCTTTTGGTCTAGGCACTATATCCATACATCATTCTTTAGAATAGATTGATATTCCTCTGTCATTGCATCCTTCCATGCTTGATGTCGAAAATCTTTTGTAACACTGATAGGTTTTGAGTTTATGATGTTGTTCATTAGAGCAACATAGCTAGAGAAACGTTTGGGTCTTTTACTCTCCCTAAATGTTCCTTTGGGTGTTGCATGATCCTCTGCTTCTTTGATCATCTTTCTAGCCCAAAGTGGTCTCTTTATGTCGTTGTCATTTGTATTCTCATTTGAAGTAGAAGGAAGTTCATGTGGCATTTCCTCAGGATGCTCCCTCTGAATCTCAGGAGCATGTTCCATTTCAGGTACTTTAGGGGAATAGGTTTCAGTCTCACTAGAACTTCTTGCCCTCTTGAATGCAATGTCTTCTTCAAAGATGACATCTTTGCTCAATTCAATTTGGTTCTGCCTAGGTATGAATATCCTGAAGGCCTTGGAGGTTTCACTATACCCCATAAATATCCCTTTCTTTCTGGAAGGTTCAAGTTTGAATCTCTTCTCCTTGGGCACATGAATATAGACGGGACAACCAAAAATCCTAAAGTGACCAATGTCAGGTTTTATGCCAGTGAAGGCTTCTTCAGGAGTTTTGTTGTCAAGATGAGAGTGAGGTCATCTATTTTGGATGTAGACAGTAGTCCTAGAGGCTTCTACCCAAAAAGAGGTTTCAATGTTTTGATCAAGCAACATTGCTTTGGCGGCTTCTACAATGGTTCTATTTTTTCTTTCAACAACCCATTTTGTTGAGGGTTGTAGGCCACTGTGAACTTCCTCTTAATTCCAGCACTCATGCAGAATTCCTTAAAAATTTCAGAGGTGTATTCTTTCCCATTGTCTGTCCTTAAGGTTTTTATTTTCTTCCCGGAGAAGTTTTTCGTAAGTGCTTTGAACTCTTTGAACCTTTTGAGGATTTCTTTTGACTCTTTACACTTAAGAAAATAGATCCAGGTTTTCCTAGAGAAGTCATCTATAAATATGACATAGTATAGAAATCCTGCTTTAGAAGGTACAGAAATGGGTCCACATAAGTCAGAGTGAACCAGATCTAACACATTTAGGGTTTTTCTCAAACTAATGGGAAAGGATCCCTTTGTATTCTTTCCTAAGGCACAACCTTTACAAGTTCCTTCATGAGATGGTTTTAACTTAGGTAAGCCTGTTATAATTTTTTCCATAGAAGGTAAGGCACGGAAATGAAGGTGTCCTAATATTCTATGCCAAATCTCGTTTGACTCAAAGGTGTCAAGGGTAAGGGCTTGTGTAACTTTAGTGCAAATTTTGTAAAGGTACCCTTGTCTTACACCTATGGTTTGAGCTTTCTTGATAGTTGAGTTTTTAGGCCATGCTAGAACTTTTCATCCATAAATGTAACCCTATATCCATTGTCTTCAAGGGTAGAGATGGATATTAGATTCTTCTTTATTCCAGGTACAAATAAGACTCCAGTGAGATGAAGGGAGAGACCAGATTTCAATGTGATGGAACAAGTTCTAATCCCTTTTACTTGATGTGTAGAGTCATCCCCAATTGTTACATCTTCATCAGACTCTTCAATCATAGTGTCTCAGTGTTCTCTAAACCCTATGATGTGCCTTGAAGAAGCACTATCAATCACCCAGTTGTTGATATTGTTAGATACTTGACTAGATAAGGCTGAATAGAACACAAAGTTCTCAGATTCATGATCTGAATTTGTCTTTCCTACTTTGGCAAAAGATGCTTGTTGCTTTGATCTGTCAGGGCACTTCATTGCATAGTGGCCATATTGATCACATCTAAAGCATTGCACTTGAGAGATGTCTTTCTTTTTAGAATATCCCTTTCCATTGGAATTTCTCTTTCTTTTAAAAAAATCCTTTCTTGTAGGAGTTTTTCTTATTCCTTTTATTAGACGATGTGTTGAGTACATGAATGTCTTCATCTATGTTTTTTTGTTTGTTTTCTTTTGAGGAGAGTCTTGTTTCTTCTTGAGGGCAGTCAGTTCTTAGCCTGTCAAACTTAGGGAGTTTAGATCTTGCACTTATTCCTTTAACAAATGACTCCCATGAGTTTGCAATTAGAGTTAACTCTTTGCTATCAATCTAATATCCAATTGTGGATAATTGATCTCTCAGTTCAATAATCCTCATGAAGTATGCATTAATGGACTCTCCTTTGTTTATTTGAGCATTGTTGATTTTCCTTTTTAATGCAAGAGTCCTGCAGGTGTTGTTGATCTCATAAGTTTTCTCAAGAGATTTGAACATATGGTATGCAGTTTCATGTTTTGCTAGGATGGGCACTATATAATCCCTAACTGCATCTACTAGGATTTTCATGGCCTTTTCATTGTTTTCTATCCATTGAGTTTTCTCAGATTCAGACTCTGATTCCTTCATATTTTCTCTCATAAGTGAGTCTAGCTTATTCTCTCTAAGGATCATCATGATTCTAAATTTCATGATGTGAAGTTGTCTGCTCCAGCAAGGCGGTCTTCAAATCTGATCACACTTGACATTATGAAGAATGTGATGTGAATTTGAATTTTAGAAAATACGAATTTTCTAGAGCAAACTGATTTTAGATTTGTTTTGGATTCACACAACCTGGCTCTAATACCATGTAAATGTAAACAAATCTTCTATCAAAGCGAGAGACTAAGGGTTCTAAAGAGATTCTAACTTTCAAATTTCTACAAAAATTTCTAAGTCAGATTTTCGATTTCCAGATTTTATTTTCCTGTATGTGCTAAATGCAGAACATTAATCGATTTCTATATCTGCATATCAAAGAAGGATCTGCCATAAATAAGTGAGGAGACCCGCCCCTAAGAGGCACGTCCACTCATGAGACGTGTCCTTTAGGGCGCGGCTTATAATAACAGTTGTTTTATCATTTGTATAACTCATACCCTTCTACAAGGTGGCGGATGAGTAAGTAAATTCCGATTGCAAAATATAACATCATTCGAATTTTATATGTATGCTCATAAATTTGATTAATATGTTTTCCAAAAACATTTTAATATAAATGATAAACTTTGATCAAGTATGAATGACGATGATGCTTACACCAATCGTCCTTCAGATCTGACCGAAGCTATCATTCATTAACAAATAGCAAGCCTAATTCCAATGCTAAAATAAAATTATACACTTAAAATGCAAAACAAAACTATGGCTAATTTTGATATGATATTAAATGTTTCATCACATTTGGAAGATTTAATGTAAGTGTTACTTTACGATACATTTCATGGTTTGTTTTACTACTAAATCCCCCAATTCAAAAAGAAATGACTACATAACTAGGAGAAAAGGTGTGTGGAAGGAACTTATATTGTTCAATTGACAATCCTTCAAGATGCTCTCTCCCACTACTGCAACTCTTCCCTCCAATGAGGATACATATACCCATTTCTTTAAAAATGTAGCAGCTCATGGAAGACCGTATCGGGTAAGAAGCACGCCCTGTATTGTTGCAGGCCCAAACAAAGGATGCCTTAACTAAGTAGAATGAGAATGCATCAAAGGATGTTATTATTAGATAGATTACTATAACTTCTTGATACTTTGTTGCTCCCTCCCAACTATTTAACTTACCTACCCAATGATCTTCGTCTCGATCTGAATGATGGTGTGAAATTTTGAGAAATATTAATGCAGCTTTCTCGAGCATGGGAGGAAAGCATATACAAACAGCGAGGAAAATCACCCACTACCTCGAAAACAAGATCCCTTCCTCTTCGTTATCTTTCTCCATTATAGTAAATGTCAGTCTCTATTAATTCACTACCAGTGTAGGTGTCAAGAACTTGAACGAATCTAAAAAAAACATTGATGGGGGCCTGGGGTGTAAGACCCCAAGCATATATGCCTTATTCTACTACAGGTGGTGTTTTTATTTTGATAACATCGATGATGTTTTGCATTGCCATCAAGACTATGTATTGTCGAAACATATGTTATGATCTGATGTTTGAACTTGTGGTCTTATTTCAGCTTCACCATTTTCACCATATATGTAGATATGTGATTTTGGGACCTAATTTGACATTATGGATCTTGTGTGATGCTTTATAATTCATTATGATATGCTTTGAGTCTTGTTATGATATTATATTGTTTTATTTGATTACATTATCTATTGTGCTTTGATTATCTTGTTTGGTGCAAATATATCTAATGTTTTAAATTTTTAATTGAGCGTGCAAGCATAGTTATTCCTCGATGGTGGTTGATTGGAGATGGTTTGACTTGGGTGAATGTGTCTAGTTGAATCCTCTCTCCAACTCAGCTTGAGTTGCAAGATGGATCCTTTATGAAACTCAATGAAACCAAGATTGAATCAATGTTGATTCTAAACCCATAAAGTGAATTACCTTGAATGTTTTTATCCAACCTCTCTAGTACTTGCATCTATTTGGGTTTCAACTTGCTTAGTTTGTGTGCTTGAGATATTGTCCAATATGCTAAGTCAAAAGAGTCTATTTAATTGCTTGAGTGGAAAAAGGTTTAATGAGGTTTTTTTTATTAGTTAAATTTATTCAAATAAAACATTAAATTATTTGAAAGAAAAATATATTATGCATAGGCTATTTAATGATTTTAGTAAAAAGTATTAATTCATTTGTTTTTCTTCTAATTTTTTTCAAAGTTTTAAGGAAGAAAATGTATGTTTCTTTTTTTCAGTTTATTCTTGCATTATTGTTTCATAAAACAACATAAGCAACAACAATGAAAGTAGTGAATATGAAATGGAAAAAAAAATGTGAAAGTTTCAGCTTTAGGTAGGGGTTCATCAAGGTGTGGGAGTGTTGTGGGTGGAGGAGAATATTCATAAAACCCATTTAAGTGCCCTTCCACCTTTTTAAATACTCATACAAAAATCCCTTTTAAATCCAAACAATCTCTTCCCCAATTTGTGACAACTCTAGACAAAGCCAGAAAAAATTCAAGAGGTAATAGAGTGTGCTTGTGTCACATTTGCATAAGAAATTTTAGAGGGAGTTGCACCAAGTTATATTCTCATCTCTTGGGTTTTACATGACATACGGCTAAGGTGTGTTGAGATATAAAAGAAGATGAGAAGGTAGAAGTTCATAGATTGTATATGGAGGTGAAAGAAAAGTCTAAGGGTATGTCAATGTCAACACAATCAACTATGTCTATGCCTCCATGATTTCTAGTGGTAGTGATGTTTCTAGAAAAGAGAAGAGAAAGACTAGTGCTATTGAGAAAGTAGGGACAATTCCAAGGATGAATAATATGCAAGCACAATATGTGGTAGTGTCTTCCATTGTCACATTCTTGTATGCCCATGCCATTCCATTTCATATAACATGTTCTCTTTCAAACAAATGTTCAAAGATGTAGCTTTTGTTAGTCTCGCATTCACCCCCTAGAGAATATAAACTATATACTACCCTCCATGGAAAAGAATATTCTAATGTGATTTTGGTGACGGAGGTCATGAGGCAGACTTGGATTAAGATAAGCTACCATATTATCATGGATATGTGAACCAATATTAGGAAATGACCACTCATCAACATCATATTCACATATTATGCCAGCACTTATTTTCTTAGAGCTATTGATTGTTAAAAGAAACACAAGGATGCAAACTTCCAATTTCATATTTTGAGAGAGGCCATAGAGGAGGTTGGGGCCTCAAATGTTGTATAGGTGGTCATTGATTCAACAAATGTGTGCAAATTAGCTAACATGATTGTGGAGGGTGCTTAAAAAGCACATCTTTTGGATCTCATGTTGTATTCATGCATAAAACAACACATTGAAAAACATAGAGAAGATAGATTAGGTGCAACAAGTGGTGGTAGAAGCTAGTGGTATTTAAATATTCATTTGCAACCACCGCACCCCACTTATTCTCTTCAAGATTTATGGAAACTAGGTATAACAATTATTTCATTTTGTTAGAGAGGATGTTTGAAGTGCAAGAAACTCTACAATTGATGATAGTTAATTTGAAATGGACTAAATGGTCTACTACAAACTATTGAAGGAAAAACTATCAATAAAAGATCCTTGATAATGACTAGTGGTCCACTATTAGGTAAGAAATTGTTGATTTTATTGATAAATTTATTGGTTATTTTATTATTATTTTTTTATTTTATTGTTTCTAATTGTCTAACTTGTTTTTTTTAGACATATTTGCTCTTTCATTTCACCCATTGTACATATCATTGGACATGTCGATATGGACTCTCCTAATCTTAGAGTGGTTTATGAGGCATTTGACAACATGCTTAAGTGGATGAAGCAAACAATTTGTAACAAAAATCATATTTTAGGATTATATGAGTAACAAATTAAACTCATTGTGATGCAACGGTGAAACACTATGAACACATTGTTTCATATCAAAACGAAATGTTGAGAGGTTGTCTCCTTGTGAGAAAGAAGTAAAAGAAGGGTTAATAAAGGTCCTTTGAAAGATGTATTCATGTGAGAAGTCAACTATACTTTGCACACAATGGCTTGTCTTTACTAATCTTCACAATCCAACATTTAGTAAATGAGGGGTGAAGATAGCTAGAACTACATTAACTCAAATTGATCCTATTAGATGGTTAACATGGCTCAGCAAGAATACACCAAAGTTGAGGATGCTCGTTATTTTCCTATTTTCGCAAGTCATCAATTCATTTGTTGCAAAGAAGAATTGGTCCACATAAAACTTCAATCTGCCCTATTGAGAGGAATAGGCTTACCTCTAGACAAACAAAGAGTTTGGTGGGCATGCATAGTGCTTTACAACTTTAAAGTCATCAAACTTCAAAGTATCAACAAACTTTAGCTTTATGGTGGGATGTTGATCCCAAAGATGCCACCAAAATTGACAAAGAGGCACAAGAAGGATTGTGATGAGGGCGCAGCCCGAGAGTTAGAAAATAACCCACAAACAAGAGAATAATTTTGTTGTTCAAAAAATGGAGCTTCTTACATGCAGAGGATCTCAAATCCCCAAGTTCTACAACACATGCAAGTTACAGAAAGCTACAGAATCACCCTTTCGCAATATGCGAGCTTGTCCCCAAAAAGTTACCTAAAAATTAGAAACCCTCCCATAAATAGAACTCTTCTTTAGTTTTGGAGCCAAAACAACATTCAAATTTGAGTTTAGGCCGTTTGGCGCCTAAAAATTACAACTTGAAGTTCAAATTTTAAAGAACATTTGCAATTGTATCTTC
>VDFB02109042.1:58062892-58220595 GCA_007258455.2 Sequoia sempervirens
AAGGTATAACTCTCGCAAAAAAACTCTACCCATTTCTATATAGCCTCTCGATTTAATTTTCCCCGACTATTTAGGCATCGCAAAGCCCCATTACCAATACATGTAGAACAAATTCCTTCAACAACAAATAATGTCTCCGTTTCTTTAATGCTTGAACTATTGCATAAAATTCCTAATCATATACAAAATATTTTCTCTTGGCATCATTTAACTTTTCACTTAAATAGGCAATGGGCTTACCTTCTTGGCTCAACACTGCTCCAATGGCACAACCACTGGCATCACAATCCACCTGAAACACCTTGTTGAAATCTAGGAGGGCTAGAATAGGTTGCTTTGTTACCTTCTGCTTCAACAGTTCAAAACTCTTTGTCGCTCCAGTGCTTCACTTGAATTCTTTTCTATCCCCTCTCATTTTTTCAGTCAGAGGTCCACAAATACTACTAAAGTTTCTAATGAACTTTCTATAAAAACTAGCCAAACCATGGAAAGATCTCACCTCGGTAGTAGTTCTTGGGTAGGCCATTCCAAATAGCCTTCACCTTCTCTGGGTCCATCTTGAGACCTTCTGCTGAGACAACAAACCCCAAGTACACTAACTCCCTCTTCACAAAACTACACTTCTTCAGATTAATCAACAGTTTCTCTTCTCTTAACTTCTCAAAGGCTCTCTAAATATGCATCAAATTCTCATCCAATGTCTTACTGAAAATCAAAATATCATCTAAATACACAATAACAAAACTTCCCAAAAATTCTTTTAGTACCTGTTCATGAGCCGCATGAATGTGCTCGGTGCATTGGTTAGCCAAAAGGCATGACTAACCACTCGTACATGCCCTCTTTTTCTTGAAGGCAGTCTTCCATTCATCTTCCTCTTGAATCCGGATCTAGTGATATCCACTCTCAGATCAATCTTTGTGAAGTATTGAGCTCCACTCAAACAGTCCATCGGTCATCCATCCTTGGCAGGGGAAATCTATACTTGATTGTTATCTTGTTTATAGCTCGGGGATCTATACACATCCTCCACTCCCCATCCTTCTTTGGTGCTAGTATTGCAAGTACTGCACATGGACTCAAACTCTCTCGTATCAAACCCTTTCTCAACAACTCTTGAACTTGTCTGTTCAACTCTCATTTTCTGCTGGAGTCATTCTATGAGCTGCCTTATTTGGCAAACTGGCTCCAGGAATCAAGTCAATCTGATGACTGATCTTCCTTATTGGTGGTAAACCCTTAGGTACATTATCAGAAACAATATCCTGAAACTCATCCAACATCCCAGAAACTTCTTCTGGAACCTTCTCACTATCCTCCTTACTCACTCTAGGAATTAATGCATAACACACACGCTCATGCTTCATACCTTCTAAAAATTTTCTTCCATCTACATAACAAATTCTAGCACTACTGCATACCTTTTCTTCGGTCTCCTTCAAGGGTTTCAACTTGTGACGAACCCCATCCTTTGTCAAGGAATAAGTGTTTGCATGGCCATCATGTATAGCTCGCCTATCGAACTGCCACGGCCTCCCCAACAACATGTGACATGCATCCATGGGGATGATATCACGGAGTACCTCATCATGGTAGCTCCCGATCTTGAACTTTACTAGGCACTGCTCATTGACCAAAACTTTGTGGTCTTTCTGCAACCAGGCAATCCGATACGGATGCGGGTGTCTTTCCCTCTTCAGCTTCAATGTTGTGACCATCTCTTCTGACACCAGATTATCGGTTCTCCCACCATCAATAATGACATCACAACATTTTCCTTCACACTTGCACCTTGTGTGAAACAGATTCTTCCTCTGTTCTGGTTATCACAAGTCCTCCTTTTATCTTCTTGACTTGTACATTTTCATTGCATCATTTGTCTTTTGGGGAGAAGTTTTATTTCTCATTCAATTTTATTCTTTACTCCATTTATGAGAAATTTTTATTTGTACCTAACATGGCCTAGTAGTCAAGAGTTGAGATTTGTCCTCTTTGCATATATTACTCCTTAAGTTGCACTTAAGGGAGAGTATTAATGTAAATAGAGACATTATCTTTCTAGCTATCTTTTAGCCTACCTAAAAGAATCTTATTCACACTACTTAAGTCCGCAAGATGGATCCTTTATGAAACTCAATGAAACCAAGATTGATTCAATGTTGATTCTAAACCCATAAAGTGAATTACCTTGAATGTTTTTATCCAACCTCTCTAGTACTTGCATCTATTTGGCTTTCAACATGCTTACTTTGTGTGCTTGCGATATTGTCCAATATGCTAAGTCAAAAGAGTCTATTTAATTGCTTGAGTGGAAAAAGGTTTAATGAGGTTTTTTTTATTAGTTAAATTTATTCAAATAAAGCATTAAATTATTTGAAATAAAAATATATTATGCATAGGTTATTTAATGATTTTAGTAAAAAGTATTAATTCGTTTCTTTTTCTTCTAATTTTTTTCAAAGTTTTAAGGAAGAAATGTATGTTTTTTTTGTCAGTTTATTCTTGCATATTGTTTCATAAAACAACATAAGCAACAACAGTGAAAGTAGTGAATATGAAATGGAAAAAAAATGTGAAAGTTTCAGCTTTAGGTAGGGGTTCATCAAGGTGTGGGAGTGTTGTGGGTGGAGGAGAATATTCATAAAACCCATTTAAGTGCCCTTCCACCTTTTTAAATACTTATACAAAAATCCCTTTTAAATCCAAACAATCTCTTCTCCAATTTGTGACAACTCAAGACAAAGCCAGAAAAAATTCAAGAGGTAATAGAGTGTGGTTGTGTCACATTTGCAAAAGAAATTTTAGAGGGAGTTGCACGAAGTTATATTCTCATCTCTTGGGTTTTACATGACATACGGCTAAGGTGTGTTGAGATATAAAAGAGGATGGGAAGGTAGAAGTTCATAGATTGTATATGGAAGTGAAAGCAAAGTCTAAGGGTGTGTCAATGTCATCACAATCAACTATGTCTATGCCTCCATGATTGCTAGTGGTAGTGATGTTTCTAGAAAAGAAAAGAGAAAGACTAGTGCTATTGAGAAAGCAGGGACAATTCCAAGGATGTCTAATATGCAAGCACAAGATGTGATAGTGTCTTCCATTGCCACATTTTTGTATGCCCATGCCATTCCATTTCATATAACATGTTCTCTTTCAAACAAATGTTCAAAGATGTAGCTTTTATTAGTCTCGTATTCACCCCCTTAGAGAATAAAAACTATATACTACCCTCCATGGAAAAGAATATTCTAATGTGATTTTGGTGACGGAGGACATGAGGCAGACTTGGATTAAGATAAGCTACCATATTGTCATGGATATGTGAACCAATATTAGGAAATGACCACTCATCAACATCATATTCACATATTATGCCAGCACTTATTTTCTTAGAGCTATTGATTGTTAAAAGAAACACAAGGATGCAAACTTCCAATTTCATATTTTGAGAGAGGCCATAGAGGAGGTTGGGGCCTCAAATGTTGTATAGGTGGTCATTGATTCAACAAATGTGTGCAAATTAGCTAACATGATTGTGGAGGGTGCTTAAAAAGCACATCTTTTGGATCTCATGTTGTATTCATGCATAAAACAACACATTGAAAAACATAGAGAAGATAGATTAGGTGCAACAAGTGGTGGCAAAAGCTAGTGGTGTTCAAATATTCATTTGCAACCACCACACCTCACTTATTCTCTTCAAGATTTATGGAGACTAGGTACAACAATTATTTCATTTTGTTAGAGAGGATGCTTGAAGTGCAAGAAGCTCTACAATTGATGATAGTTAATTTGAAATGGACTAAATGGTCTACTACAAACTATTGAAGGAAAAACTATCAATAAAAGATCCTTGATAATGACTAGTGGTCCACTATTAGGTAAGAAATTGTTGATTTTATTAATAAATTGATTGGTTATTTTATTATTATTATTTTATTTTATTGTTTCTAATTGTCTAACTTGTTTTTTTTAGACATATTTGCTCTTTCATTTCACCCATTGTACATATCATTGGATATGTCGATATGGACTCTCCTAATCTTAGAGTGGTTTATGAGGCATTTGACAACATGCTTAAGTGGATGAAGCAAACAATTTGTAACAAAAATCATATTTTAGGATTATATGAGTAACAAATTAAACTCATTGTGATGCTGGGGAGTCCTCTGCTCAGGGCCGGATTATATTTCAATTGAAGTTTCAAAATGACTACGAGTGGGAAAACTGTGTCGGCTGGGGAGTCCTCTACTCAGGGCCGGAATTCTGGGCTAACAAGGGAGTTTTTTGTTTCTGGTGAGGCTCTCAGGGGTGCTGGAGCGGGTGCTGGCGTTGGGGTTGGGGCTGGTGTTGGCGTCAGGGCTGGTTCTGGTGTTGGCGCTGGGGTTGGCGCTGGTTCTGGCGTCGGGGCTGGATCTGGTAAGAGTATCAAGGGTGTTGGCTCATATGTGTGTGCACCTAGATCATATATGAATATTAAGCAGAGTTTTGATGGTTTCATCCCTGTGAAAAACTCCATCACAGTGAAGATTAAGAACGAGTTAGCAGAAGAAATAAGTGATAGTGTAGCAGAGCTTTCTGCTCAAGGGGTGATCTGTCGGTTTAGGGGCTTTTGGCCAAGCCTTCCTCAGCTGCACTCTTGGATCACCAATAAATGGGAGCCCCTCATCACTGGTAAAGTTCAAATCTTCCCTTTGGCCAAAGGTTTTTTTGTTGCTAAGTTCGAAAATACTTTAGATAGAGACAAAATCCTGTATGAAAATTTCTTTTGCTGGGAGGACAAATACTAGTTGATGGTTAAACCTTGGCACTCCAACTTTAACCCAGCTTCTGAAACCTTCAATAAATTCCTAATTTGGGTCCAGTTGCCTAATCTCCCCCTTCACCTTTGGCATGACTCTCTCCTGGAGGAGGTTGGTGATGCCCTAGGTGATTTTTTAACTGTGGACAATGAATTTTATGATCTTTATCACTCTACCTTTGCCCGAATACTTGTTGAAATTGATGTCTCAAAAGGACTGTCTGCTGAGGTTCTCTTAAAATCTTCTAGGGGGTCTTGGATCCAATCATTGGATTATGAGGGGATCCCTTTCCGCTGTAGAAGATGTTTCAAAACAGGACATGTTGTTGCTCAATGTGGTCTTGAGAAGAAGACTAAGATAGCTACTTGGTGGAATGGCGCTTCTCAACAACATTACACGGTGGAGAAGAAATCTGATCCGCTTCAGAGCTTCTCTGAGGTGGTGGCTTTTGATTCACATGCTACTGGGGATTTTGACTCACATGTTGCTGGGGTTTCTGATTCACTTGCTGCTGGGGTTTCTAATTCACAAATTGCTGGGGTTTCGACTGCTGGGGTTTCTCCTTCCTCCGCTGGGGAAGCTTCCATGTTAAATCATATTGCACATATGACTAGACCGGTTTCTGTCTCTACTGATGGTGCTTTGTTTCCCACCTCTGTTTTCTCTCCGGTTATTTCCACACCTATTCAGGCGAACTCTGATGTTACCTCCCGGGTTGCGGATTGTCATCCTTAGAAATTTGATGGGCTAGCTTGGCAAGCTAAGGCAGCACAAGTTGAAGAAGGCTAGACTACTGTTACTGGAAAAAAAATCTAAACCCTCTGGGCCTTCTTTCGATATGACTCTTCGCTCCAACAAACGAAACTCTAATTGTAAAACTTAATGGTGTTTGTTTGTGAGCTGGTTTTTTTGTTGACTGCAGGCTATCTTTTCTGCAGTCTGGTTTTTTTGGCTTTTTAAGCTGCTTGGCTTTTGGTTGTAATGGGTTCCGGATCCCATCAAAATCTATTTTCCCCAATTTCAAAAACAAATTAAACTCATTGTGATGCAACGGTGAAACACTATGAACACATTGTTTCATATCAAAACGAAATGTTGAGAGGTTGTCTCCTTGTGAGAAAGAAGTAAAAGAAGGGTTAATAAAGGCCCTTTGAAAGATGTATTCATGTGAGAGGTTGACTATACTTTGCACACAATGGCTTGTCTTTACTAATCTTCACAATCCAACATTTAGTAAATGAGGGGTGAAGATAGCTAAAACTACATTAACTCAAATTGATCCTATTGGATGGTTAACATGGCTCAGCAAGAATACACCAAAGTTGAGGATGCTCCTTATTTGCCTATTTTCATAAGTTGTCAATTCCTTTGTTGCAAAGAAGAATTGGTCCACATATAGCTTCAATCTGCCCTATTGAGAGGAATAGGCTTACCTCTAGACAAACAAAGAAGTTGGTGGGCATGCATAGTGCTTTACAACTTTAAAGTCATCAAACTTCAAAATATCGACAAACTCTAGCTTTATGAGTGGATGTTGATCCCAAAGATGCCACCAAAATTGACAAAGAGGCACAAGAAGGGTTGGGGCAATTCCTCATAACGGGAGTGACTCAAAGTCGGACTCCAATTTTGATGCAATGTTGGCAAATGCCAAATTAGGGGCAACCTCGTACTTTCTATGTTTTTCTCATTTTGTAGTTCAAACTTGCAATCTTTGGGCATTTTGTTGTATCTTTTAATTTGATATAATATCTCAATATATCACATGCACATTGACAATGAATTATGAAATCAATTGAATTTTGAGTTTTGACATTTGTTAATTTGTTACTCATGTGAACTCTCAATTCAATCGTAATGTTGTGTATTAAAGATTGTAATGTATATGATGAATGTCTTATCACTCTTATCACATGAATATTTGAAAAAAATCCTTATATTTTTAAAATTTTCCATATTTTTTAACAATCATCCCCTTTGCCATCCCCTACCATCCCTTCAAATGGCCTTAAAAAAATCCATTCCTGAAACATGTCCCCCCATCCCAGAAACTTGATGGCTCATAAAGTATTTATAATTTTATATACATGCCATTTTATTTTTCAGATTGTGATACTTTCCAAGGGTTAATACAATCAGGTGGGGAAAGCCCCTCTTGTTGGATAGAAATTATTAGGCATTTGTCATTCACAGGGTTGGAAAATTGGAAATTATTAGGCATTTTTCATTCAGATGGTCGGTTGGTGATCCTTCCTACTATAAGTTGTCATCCCTAAGTATTGGGGTTGTCTAGTTTTTGCCACCCATGCTTATGCTCCAATTGGTGAATTATCCTAAGCATCCAAGAATGACTAGGTTAAAGTTTAAACACTAATGTTATCAGCACAAAATAAAATATATACATTACAATATGGCCATATAGATAAATACACATATGAATCAATTTATCTATATATAAGCCTTTATGCTGAAGTTGTACAACATTAAAAGGCTGCATTTTGTTTATGGTAATTTTGTGTTCTACATTTTAAGCGCATTTAAGCATAATCTTTAGGTCTTTCTGTTGAATTTGTACATATCATATTGCAGCGTTAAAAGGTTGCATTTTGTTTATGGTAATAGTGTGTTCTTCATTTTAATCCCATTTAAGCATAACCTTTTGCCAAAACTTTGGTAACAATATGAACGTAACCTACCTTAAAATTTGAATATAAAAATACTAATAAAATATAAGATATTTATTTTTTATGAAATTTGGAAGTTTAATATATAAAGAGTTTACACAGTCAAAATAGAATGGTGTTGTTTTAATTTTAGTTGTTGGATCGAGAAGTGCACTTAACTCTTAATACAATCACTAAAATTGTAAATAAGTGTAGTTTTTGGCATGTTCAGTTGTATACACATATAGATAGATAAACAGATAAATAGATAATATACACATCTTTAGAAGCAATTTAACATGTGGAAAATATAACAGAAATAAATATAGAGACGATAGATATACCACTTGTGTAAATTCTAAAATTGTGAATAAATATAGTTTTTAATATTTTGTTAAAAATGGTTGAGAAAAAATATTCACTATTACACTACTACATGCTTGTGCAAGTACTTTAATTAAATAGGAAATGTCAAATGGAAGTGAGAGCAAGTATGGATAAATGTGCACTTTGAAGTAAAGGAGATGTACATGTATACATGATACCTTAGGAAGAATTAAGTGTTCATGTGGATATCTTAGTTGAATCCATTTGAATTTTTTGACTTTTAAAAAATGGTGGATTTTGTTATGATGTAATTTATTTCAAAAACTCTCATAATTTGTGCAAGTAGTTCTCTATTACAACCACGTTGTCTTTTTATCTTATACACCTTGAAGGGTGTAGTTACACATACATGTGCACATGTATTTGTGCCTTATCAAAGTTTTATGAGTATATATTTTTCAACTACTAAATCTTTTAATTTATTTAATTGGGACCTCAATGTATGGCACCATAGTGGCTATTGGTGCACACTCATTTATTGGATCCTCTTCCCTATCTCTTTGTTAGTTATACAGCACGAAACTTTATTTTGGAGAAGGGATTAAATTGTCTTTATTCCTTCCTTTTGGGTTTTTAGCCGATAGGCTATATTATGGATGAGGTTTTGGCCTGAAACAAGTCTCACGCTCTGAGACTACCATGGTTTCAGGCCAAAGTTTAGTGGTTTGGTGGGAGGTGAAATGGCTTTCCATGTTGTAGTTATGAAAGGACACGCATACCTCTGTTTCAAATTTTGTCAAATAAATGAAGACATCCTAAAAGTCAAAGATGCAGATGGGAAAGGCCTTTTGTATAAAGTGGTTGAAGGAAGCGACCATGTAATCCTAAAGTCATTGAGTATCTAAATTTTGGGGAAAGAGTAGAAACCATAATTGAGCATAGCGATCTGACATTGCTACGTGTGGCCGCTTCGGCAGAAAGTTTATAGCGGATTTATTGTGAGATTCAAGTGTGGTTGTAGGGAGATATAATGGAAGTCCATCCTTGGAAGTCTCTAGTCCATCATTGGAAATTCATTGAGCTGCAGAATAACCCACCTCCAGCTGGTAATCCATATCCTACTGCTGTCTACATTTATTGTCAGATTTGAATTCTCGAGAATTGTAAATATCAACTTCCAGCTGGTAATCCACATCCTATCTATCAATCAACCTCCGGCTGGTAATAAAAATCCTACCCACATTACTAATTTCAATCCTCTTCATTTAATGATGTCGGCAAATATCTAGCGGCTGATTATCCCTACAAGAAGAATGAACATGCTTTGAATGAAACTTATCATTGGAAGCAAAAGCAGACATTTCTCACCAACACTGAAGCAGAGGGCAAATGAGATCGCAAGCAATGAAATTTATCAATCCATGGTAATATGTAGCTTCTATTGTAGTTTATTGCTTATTACTATTCATCTTCCATAACACTAGTGCAAATTTGGTAGAACGATAGGTATTCTCTGAAAAAAAAAAACTAGTTATCAGCTACCCTACGTTTAGAATCAATCCATAATGCAACACCATATGCTTGCTTAACATTTTCCTCCTACTATTCATTATTCTCCTACGATTAAGTCTTCTTCTCAGTTTCCTATCTAAGCGACCTTCTGTTTGCCTCGATTGCGAGCCCACTTCCCTACCACGCATTTCTTGTTGCAAGGATTGGATATGCTTACTTTGCACAATTTCTAAAGGTTCTAAAGGATTTCATTGGGTTTTTGAGAGCACAGACAAAAGAGGCAGTGGGAGGAGGGTGCATTTTGCAAAGTGATTTTTTTTTTAACTTAACTGTGCGGGGACATGGATTTACAGATATAATCCACAATTACTCCTTCAAGAACACAGTACATCATCAAATACGTTACCTTTTTCGCAAGCTTTTGCAGTCCACTATATTGCATACTAACTTGGTCTCACATTGGGAAGTCATACAATAGTTTCTAACTCTGCTTGCAGATAATATATTAAGAAATTGATCGCTTTCCTCCTCCACATTATGTGCAAAACAGTCATATCCTCTCCCCATCTGATATTTATTCTCTTCTATATTGCACAGTTTTCCTGATCTGCATACATGCTTCTACAAGGAAAATGAATTCATATTCTTGTGTTTAATTCAGTTGCATATTGACAAATTGAATCTGCCTCTCATCATTGTTATCAAGCTTGCTACGGTTATCCAAAGAAAGATATATTTTGTAGAACTCTTGAACAGTTGAGTATGTACTAAAAGCATATTGAAGGGAGAGTAAATTGTGCACTTAAGAATACATAGACTATCATAGATCATTTGAACTTCCCATTCATGGACCCTAAGATATAACAAAGATTATCCTGTGATTAGCCACGTGGGTTTCTGCCCAGGCCACCCATTTCCTAGGCGTGCTCTCTATTTGATACTCCCATAAAACCTCCCTTTTAGCTTCTGTAGGTGTTGCTTATGCCATAGACCCTCTTCCTGACCCTTTACTACCTCTACAAACAGTTAAATTTAATAGTAGTGATTGTAACATATGATAGTCTCAGTTTCCAAAGTTGTGTAGACGTATGGAAAAGCATCAATGTTGTAGCCACCGTCATTGTAAGAGTGATCCATAATCATTAGACACATTCAACATTATTCTAGTTCCCAGCTCAGCGTAGGAAGGTGATCAGAAAGTTTCAGAACTCCAATGCCTTTAATTTTTTTGTTATTTTTTTCCCGATTGGAAGCTACTTGAAATAGAATGATTATGTTCCATTTACATATTTTTCATTTAGAAATTTACTATTTTGAAATCTACAGAGATGATCGACTTTGAATAGTTGTTACAGTAACATTCATGTCTGAATGCTGGTTTTTTTCTTTTTCATAAGGTATGGCTAAGTTCAACAGCCAATCTTTTAGAGATAAAGTTAAATGCATAAAAATACTTCCCTATAAATGTCCATTTTTTTCAATTCTTTGGCTAAGAAATGTGTTTTTATGTTGGATCCTCCAACATTTGTTGTTGAATGCTAAATAGCCCTCTGTTGACTGTGTGGTTTCCAACTCTTTATAGTCCATTCTATCACAGCCACTTCGTAACAGTGTCTGCCTTAACACTGTTGTGTTGTTAAGTAGTCCACTCTATTTGAGTTAAGCAGCTTTCTCCTTACATGGAACATTCATCAGAGGATTATTATTTTACCATATGTCATCTTGGGATCTTTGGCTTCTTAGGTCTAAGACTAATTTTAGTATTAGATTCAGATTTTTTTGATAAAAATAGTTCTTTAAGCCATTTGAACATTATCGATTTTCTGCTATAATTTGCTGAATGTGGTTTTAGTTTCTTTGCCTGACTTATATGCATACATTCACTTGACTCCAGACACTGAAGTTGCTCACAATTTACTATAGTGTGCTTTTCCAGTTATATACTACCTGATTGTCAAATATTTATTTAGAACATGAGTTTGGAGTTTTTGGGTGGGGTTCAGAGTTTTAGCATGATAAGGAAGAGATATGTCATTCAACCGTCCTTAAAATGTTTTGTAAATCTGTAAATATTTTTTAAATCTTGGTACAATATTTGTATTGTTATATTTTATATATTCTGTAAATATTTCTAGCAATATATATCCATTTAGATTATATATTTTTTAAGATCTATTTTTTAGTAGATTTATATGTAATGTTAATTTTTATTGTTAAAATAATGGTTCGGTTATATGTGCCCATATTTGTTGACATTAATTCTACTAGCCTTTGTTTCCCTACATTTAGTTCACTTGCTAATTTACTTTATAAGCAACTGCTGCTACAAGTACATTTGTGTAATTCAATGCATAATTTAGGGGTATGTGATGTAATTCATAGATATATTATTTGTGATCTACGGATGTTTGATTTTTTTTTTAAATTACATAATGTTGCTGAACCATCTCATTCAGATTCACATGTTTGAAATATTTAAAATTATATCTTTTTGACATCATATTATCATATCACACTGATAAACTAGTGAAAAAAAATGCATTGCAGTGGCATCTGAGATAACCACGTGTATTATATGATTCCTTTCTTGCATAGTCATATTTTTATGTTCGACAAGAATTCTCTATTTCCATTAGCATCTAAACTATTAGCAAATTTCAATCAACAGTTTTTAGTTTGTAATCACCTCTTGCTGAACTGTACAAATATCAGAATTATATTCCTAAATAATACAATTTATTAGAGAGTGGAGGAACACTCCAATCACCAAGAAATACTATAACTATTGAAACTCTAAAGTCTTGTTCACTCAAGATTATGATTTCAAAATCTGTTGGAAATCCAATAACCGTCACATCAAACCTTTATAATCTATCTTATCTAGCCAACCAAGTTTCTTTCTAAGCCAGTTATTCTGAAATCTCTTTCACAATGTCCCATTTCCCTCCACATACACTATTATCTGTGTGATCTGCCATTTCCTATAGAAAAGAAGAGAAAATTGAATTTCTTTATTCCTCCACCATCGACGCATAAATTATACATTGTATGTTCACAACTCCCCACTTGATCAATCCAACAGCCACCGTTTATACAACTTCCTCACTCTTCCCTGGCTTGTAATGAGTTTTTAACAGAGTTTTAGTATTATTGGATGGTACCCAAATTGCTAAGCTCTCTTAGATGAATCAAACAGTCTTAACTATCATCATTTCACTATTCTAGAAAATACTAAGAATAATGCAGCCCATCTTTGTCCATTTTCTATAGAACAAAAAATATATATTTCTGACTAAAACTATAAATCTATTAACTAGTTATGTGGAGTGCGAATTCATTTATAGAAATATAGTTAATTTTTTTTGTGATATTTATTAGTATTGACCAATTAAAGTTTAATTTTGCAGACAAACAAAATTGCAAATTTCCTTAATTGGATTTCATCAATAATGTTTATTATACGGAAGTTGTTAAAATTGTAACTGTTTATTATAGAAGTGCAATTTAAATTGTAAAATATTGTGTTTTAGATTTAATGAAATAAAATAGGTGCTAGTATATTTTTTTGGTGATATTTATTAGTATTGGCCAATTAAATTTATTAACGATCAATTGATATTGAACAATTACAATTAAGTTACTTTTTTATTATTTATTGTGGTATTCTTTAGTATGGAAAAGTTATAGTTAATGATTTATTTACAATATAATATACATTAGTATCAAATAGTTATCAATTGGATATTTAGTTGTTTGTATAGTTATTGCTTGATATTCAATCCGGAATAGTGTTGCACGTGTAAAGATTACCAATTTGTAATATATAGTAAATCTTATATATAAATAATAAGTTATATACATAAATGTTTTAAATTTATTTATTTCTAAATTTATTTGAAAACTTATTATAGTGTAGTTTATGTAATATATAAATTATATATACATATATGTAAATTTCAATAGTATTATTATTTAACTTTTAAATATGTAGATATATAGTTACATTTTAAGAATATTATAATTTAATAAATATAATTGTCTTTTTAAAAATAATATTAGCAATAATTATTATTCATAAGTAGAATTGTAAAAAATGATAAATTACCACTCAAAAAACACATATATTATTGGAGCATAGAGTTAAACACTGACACAAAACATATATTATTGCAGCATAGGTTGTAAGATACAACTCAACATCGTCAATTAAATAGCAATGGATATTATTGACATCTCCAGTAGTTCCAGTGGCCCAATGTTGTCAGCCAATTCGACACTGTCAATCAATGGAAATCAAAACTCTACAAGTCAGATACAAGATTTTGCAAATAACATTACAGTTAGTTGTCTAGACTTGCTACAACAAGCGAAGGCCACTGTTCAAAACATGCAAAGTGTCCAAGATTTGGACATTCAGTCAATGGAAGTAACAGTACATGAGTTCCATTCAACTTGTGAGAAGTTGAGTTCATTTTGTACTTTCCTTCGTGAAATGAAAGCAGATGAGCTCTACGAACAAGGTGGCTCTATCTACATTAAAGAAGCGTTCCAAAATTACTTGAACCATCCCTAAGATACATTATCGCTATAAATGTGGATATAGTAGTTGATATAACGATATAACTTCAGCTTTTACCAACTTATGGATAGTTGGATATTTTGTAACTCCCTTAAAGAAATGTAAGCTCCAATATACTATGAACAAGGCACTTCTCCTCGCAATAAAAAGATCCAATATGTCACCTACTACAATACCATGTACCACATTTTTTGCTTCGAAAATATGTATACATTGTTCTCTCGCTGTCATTATGCATCTTGGTTCTTGAATTTTGCTTTTGTTTTGTATATCTTTACTTGACATATGTTGAAATTTCAAAAAACAAATGCCATGTTCAATTGCATATAATTAAGAATAGTAGTTTGCATATAATGTGTTGCAAACCTTTCCTCATTTGACTTCAACTAAGTGTAGTCTATCCATTGTGTTCACTCCAACAAATATATATCACCAACAAATGTTATATCTCTCCTTCAATAATTGTCTCATTTTTTCACCTACATTCCTTAAAATTTGATCACTTAGTAGAATGATAATATTGTACTCACTTCCATTCTTTTAACATATTTCACATTTCTAGTATACTATATTAACATACATGATAGATGTATCCTCAACCAGAACACAATCCACATAAAATTAGTGCTCTCCAATAATAGGTTAAAACATTTATGAACCAAGTAACTCTCTTTAATCTTATTGTATTCTCATTCGTTGTTTATCCCTTGCTATTAATGCACTACTTTTATACTCATTTGTTAGAAAGCATGTTTCCTCTTATTCCTTTAGCATAGAATGTAGATCTAAACATTTAGAGTGCATCCAATTTAGTTAGATTACTTAATAGCATGAACTAAATTTTTTACTCACTACACTCTCCCTTTTTGTTTTCCTTACAAGTGCAGCAAGCTAACTTCCAAAGGCCACTATTTTGACATACATACCTATTCAAAATCACATTTACAAGTATTATTCTAAATTTACTTTTACTCTATGTAACTTCTATACACACTTTTATTTAAACTACTACTTGTATGGTCGCATTCAACAACATTGTTGCTTTCTGAAATATTATCAAATTAGTTAAGTATATTTTGTTGGGTATACAACATATTAATTTCACACTTCACAAAGTATGCTTTTTATACATCATTGAAAGTAAGTAATAGCTGCCAACTACAATTTACTTTTGCAAGGACTAGTTCGCTCTCTTGCCACAATGTTTTCTTTGACTATGAATGCAATTAAGATGATCCATGATGGAAACGTAGACCTACAACCCCATCTACAAGCAATAGATATTTAAATGTTTGGACATGGGCCTGAACCAACCAATCGCTATATACTACAACTCTCTGATGGGGTGCATAATCAGAAGGCTACACTTCCAAAACAATACAACCACCACATAGATTCTGAAGAACTACAAAAGGGCTCTATAGTTAAACTCATGAAATATAGCTGCCCTGTTCTTTGCAATTCAAGGTGAGCCATCATATTTTAGTAATTTGCTACAATATGCAAAACCAAAACTTTTAGATTATCTTTCATGAACTCCATTATTTTACATATCATCCTATTGATAATACTTCTTTATTTTGCACTCATGGGTGGATCGTCATATCAGAATTAGAAATCATATGTGGGCCGCAAAATATCATTGGTGAGCCCACCAACCTCTTTGAACAGCAAACCCAACAAGTACAAGCCACGCCTATAAGCCTTGATAACAATGTTATAGTACCGCAACCACCTCTCCTAACAAAATATTCCTTGACTAAGGATGCAATCAAGCTAATGAATAATGGTAACCTAAACTTGCAACCCCATCTACAAGCATTAGAAATTGCACCGTTTGGCCATGCACTCAAACTGGTTGATCGATATAGAGTGGATCTCTCTAATGGGGTACATAAGCAGAAGGAAACACTTCCAACAAAGTACAACCAATGCATAGCTTCTAAAGAACTCCAGAAAGGATCTATACTCAAATTGATAGGATACAGTTGCCTTGTTTGCAATTCAAGGTGAGCCACGCTATTTGCATGCATATCTACAAAATTCACAACTACCAACTTGTAGCCTAGCATTTTTTATCCGCTCTACCACATTTAATTGTACTCAAAATACTGACTCGTTTTATCTTTATAGGTGGATAGTCATCTCCAAATTAGAAATCACATGTTTGCAACATGACATCATTGCTCAACCTGCCTACCTGTTTGAAGAGCAAGTCCAGAAAGTAACTTCTACAAACTCAACTACTCCATCTACAAGCATGAGTAACATTCCTATGGTGACAAAGCCACCTACTCAAAGGGCACTATTTGGGTTAGCCTCTTCCCTACAAAAGAAAGACTCCCTGTCCAATATTACGCCTATTAGAAATTTGAATCCATTTCAAACAAGGTGGCTTATAAAGGGTTGTGTTACCATGAAAAAATAGATGCACCACTTCAACATACAGAAGCGACAAGGGCAGGTCTTCTCTTTTGATATTGTTGATTGTGAGTGCACTGAAATACGAATAACATGCTTTAATGAAGTTGCAAACCTTCATTACATGAATGTACATTTTGGAGAAGTATATACAATATCTGGTGGGACTATTAAGTTAGCTAATAGGTTGTACAACAAACTGAATAGCCAGCTTGAAATTATTTTAGTCGAGGAATCCAAAATTTCTCACTCAGAAGATGACCTTGCAATTCCCAAACATAAGTTCTCCTTCACACCCTTTAAGGACATTTTAGAATTGAACAATAATATCCTTGTTGATGTTATTGGAATAGTCATATGTGTGGACCCAAGCTCAACCATAAGGAGGAGGGATGGGACTGAAGTTCTTCGAAGGAGCATCAAATTGATAGATACCTCTTCATCTACCATTAATATTACTTTATGGGGTCCAACAACTGAAAAGGAAGGCAAGCAACTGCAGGAGAGCTATCACTTAAAACATGTGTCCGTATTTGCAATAAAAAATGGCCATGTCACTGAGTATAATGGCAAGGTCATAAGCACGTTGGCAAGCACCCACCTATTTGTAAGCCCAAGAATAGAGAAGGCCGAACAACTCAAATCATGGTTTGAACAGAATGGGGCTAATGTCACTCCATTGAATACACAACCATTGGATGCACCTCTCGTGCTTATGAGGAAATCAATTGCTGATATTGAAGACCAAACTAACAATGTGAAAAAAACTTTCCAATGCACTCTAAAAGCATCAGTGCAATACATAAACACAAATTCATTATGCTATCCATCTTGCCCCCTTGACTTAGATGGAAGACAATGTAAAAAGAAAGTTGTCCAGAATGATGATCAGACATGGTATTGTTCCAAGTGCAAAGCTACTACTCCTAAATGTACCTATAGATCATACAGGAATATTATGGGCTATTGCTTTTGAAGAACTAGCTACCAAACTCCTTGGAATGTCTGCAGATAATTTATACATGCTACAATTCAATTCTGGAATAGAAACTGAAGCTGAAACCATAGTGAAAGGAGTGTTATTCAATCAATTTATCTTCACAATCACAAATTCGTATGATTCAAGTGTTGCTCAAGGATGGGTCAAATCAACAATCACAAAGGTCGACAAGCTAGATTTTGTTGCAGAGAATTTGCTCATGTTGAGTGAAATCGCTACTATGTCTCATATTGCTAGTGTTTAGATGTACCTCAAGCACTCATATAATGTATATGAAATTTTGTAACACCTCATATAGTATACTTTCTAGAATTTTCATTCCATACATGGAATTTCAAAATCACATGTATATTGAATATATTGATGTTATAAAAAATATGAAAATACTGTGATATGTTTCTTCCACCAAATTACTCATGTATATAGCATACCAATTGTATCTCAACAACTTTTCATAGAATAGAGTGATCGAAGAACTCATCAAAATTAATGTTTACCTTCTTCAATTTTGTATGTATTTGTAATTGTTCATTTGATAATTATAGTTCATATTTCCTTTACAGATGGCGACCTCTACCCCTAAAAGCATACAATCCCGTAAAAGAACTCATAACTACTACATGCAACATAAAGAAGAAATCAACATTCGCCGTCATTTCAAACGCATAGGAAAACAAGCAATAGAAGCCAATACACCACCTTCCTTTCAGTCAAACCAACACAACATTGACCCATACGAATGTGTATCCCAAAACGAACACACTTTCAACATAGGTTTGTCAGCATGCACACATGAAACAATCCACACACGGCAAAATCAATCCACAAGCTTACCGCATTCTGAACAAAACTTTATAGACGCTTCAAAAAGATTTCGTTCAAAACTAGATAAAATATCCAACTTACCAACTTGCACAATTCGCCATGAATGCTACCCAGGAATCCATACCAACACAACACAAACCGGTCCAATTTGTTTTAGATGCTTTCGTGAGACAGGTAGACATCGTTTCTCAGCAACTAATTTAATGGACCCAGAAGTACAGCCGTACGAGCTACGAACACTAACACAAGTCGAAGAAATGTTAATAGCACGAGTCAATCCAATAATACAGGTAACACATGCTCGTGGAGGCCAATACAAATATAGTGGCCACACAATTTGTTTCCCATAGGATATCAACACCATAGCAAAATACTTGCCACATAAAATAGAAAACTTGGATGTGTTGGTGATTCGAAGAACCAATACAAGAGGTAACAAATCACCGGGGGGGCACCCATCAACAACTATAGTAGTTAATTGGCAGTTTAGGTAAGCTATAACTGTTGGGTGTTCAGTTCAGGTCGTTACAGCTTTCTAGATGTTGGACCATCCATCCAAATTAGTTGATTAGTTCAGTTCAATCAGCAGGAAGGAAGGGAGCCTTTATTGATAGCCGGAAAGAAAGTGAGGCTAGCCACCAGGGAACTATAGTAGTTAACTCAGTTCAGGTTAGTCTAGTAGTTAGGATGGAATGAAATGTTAGCATCCACCCGGCCTATGATTCCCACCCGTGCATGCAGGGGTGAAAGGGATGGTGACCATTATGACTGCTATGTAAGTAGGCATCGTGTGTGGGCTGCACTAAAATATAAAATCACAAATGACCCATATTACAAAGATGTCGAGGTGGATTTTGCATCCCTTCAGGAGCTCCCTGATACAAATACAGACATTTCCACTATGCTTCATAACATTAATGTTGACGATCACAATATTGTTGCTCCAATTAGTGCTTCCAAATTTAACGCGGACTCACCTGACACTGAATTCACTTGCTCCTCATCCTTCATGGCTAGGCTACCAAATAAACGCCGTGAACTAGAAATCATAAAAGAAACATTGCAAGTTAGAGATCACAATCACACCATTATAGATTGGCCAACACTTGAGTCATCACCAGTTAATGAATACAATACTGAAGGACTTCTAGACATGGCTTTTCCTTCTTTGTTTCCCAATGGCAATGCATTACATTTACAACCTCGCTATAGAAAAATTGAAATGCATGAATATGTGTTGCACCTAATGAGGTTCCATGATAATAGATTCGGAAGGCACCCAAGGTTTAGATATTTTGTCTTGAATCTATTGATGTGTCACCGAAGCCAAGGTGTGGCCTCCATTTTTGTCAAGAAAAATGTTGAGGACTGCATACCAACTACCATAGACAGCCTTCGCCTCCATATACAAACATTGCCTGACACTAAACTAGTCGAACAACTGATGCATTACGAATCATCCCTTAGAGGGACACGAGCATATTGGAATAAGTCTTGTGGTGAATTATCAAACATGACCAACCAAATAGGCTCCCCAACACTATTCTTCACCTTAAGTGCTGCAGACACCAAATGGCCTGATTTACATCAACCATTTACAAAGGGGGCAACCCAAACATCACTAAACAATAAAGATCGCATAGATAACATTGTTATGAACCCACATACCACATCCTTATACTTGCATCAAAGATTCACAGCGTTTCATGAAGAAGTCTTAGAGAAACTATATTGCGCAACAAACTACTCGTATAGATATGAGTGGCAACATCGAGGGTCTACACATGTACATGGCTTCCTTTGGATTGAGGGTGCACCAAACATGGACACTCTTAACTGGAGCAATCATACAGATGTAGACATAGCAAAATCATTCTTTGATAGATATGTCAGTGCTTGGAATCCTTGAAATCTAGGAGATAGAAGCAACACATTCCATCGATCTTCACAAGACGATCCATGCTTACTAACAACACCCGAAATATTTGCTACAAACACACTTACTGACTATGAAGAGTTACTTAACCGTGTCCAGAGACACACCAAGTGTTCTGAATCAACCTTCCTTCACAAGAAAGGGAACAACATGGAGTGTCGCTATAGTGCACCCTGGCCTGAATGTGCCAACTCTTCATTGTGCAGTGATGAAGCTGGGAAAAAAACCTATTTCCCTGCACGTAATGATGATATATTGAATATACATAGTCCAGAAATGCTTTCCATATGGAGGGCCAATATGGATTGTCAGCCCGTGCTTTCAAAAACACTAGTTCTAAAGTACATTGCAAAATATGCCGCGAAGGCAGAAAGAAAATCTTAGAGCTGCCTTGATATGTTGACATGCATATGTCAAAAGCAAGCACCCCAAGACAAGGCACTTGCAGCATACAGAAAATTCATATCTAAAATTATTGCTGATTGTGATATAGGTGCACAAGAAACGTGCCATATGTTGCAAAAGTTGCCCCTTGTTGTTTGTAATCATGATTTTATGGTGCTTAATGTTGGTAGAAAATTTTTCAACCAAATCCAAACAAACCGAAACGAAAATGCATTGGAGCTGACCTACATCCATAAATACACACAACGTCCTCTTGAAATGGATAAAGTAACACTACTTGAATCTGCACGAACATTCTCATTCTCATCAAGTCGCAAAGAGTACAAGTGGAAAGAAAGGAAACATAAGGCAATTATCAGTGTCTTCCCTCGATTTACTGCTATTCCAAAGGAGGATTCAGAACATTTCGAAACATTTTGTTGGAGTGAACTACTTCTTTACAAGCACTTTCACAACATTGAAGCAGACATTGGTATCGAGAAAGAGAAAATTGTTGCAAATTGGAAGGAAATGAATTTACGCAAATATTGTGTGTGGCATGTTGACCGTATAGTTGATGAACAAGTAAGTCAAGAAGAGGAAGAGGAAGAGGAGCCAGAAGATCAAAACAATATAGGCAATACAATTCAATTGAATGAATGGGAGTTCTTATCACAATTGGGTCTTGGTACTAGCAGGAATTTTAATTCCCTCGATATGCTTGGAAGACGTGACTTTGACACTTGCCACAACTGGAATGCCTGTACAATACCTCAACCGTTACATGAAACTGCAGAGCATTTCATATGCACAAACAAGGTGGACCAACATGACAGCCCAACAACCTTTGAGTTTAACAACCTCCCATATCCACTCTCTCCCAAACAACTCGCTTTGACACTTGTTATGGACCACTACAATTCTTATGAAATAGAAAAACCATTGTACATGATCATACAAGGCACAGCAGGAACAGGCAAATCCTATCTTATTCATTGCATTAAACACTCCCTTTCCAATTTAGTGCCACAAGAACATAGCCCTCTCCTTGTTGTTGCTCCTACAGGAATCGCAGCATTCAACATACATGCTTCAACTATACATTCTGCCTTGAAGATTCCAATCAAAGAAATGCATCCATTGAAGGGTCAGTCACTTGCAATGTTCCAACATAGCATGAGACACATAAAATACCTCCTAGTTGATGAGCTAAGCTTTCTAGGCCCAAAATTATTCTTAAAAATCGATACTAGGCTATGCGAGGCTTTCCCCCACCAACAACACTTATGCTTTGGTGGAAGATCTATCATTCTTGTAGGTGACTTTGCACAGCTACCTCCTGTAATGGACAAACCTATATATGTCACCCACACAAATGCGAAAGCCCTTTGGGAACAATTCACTATTGTTATCACACTAGAAAAAATATTTCGACAACATGGAGACACACAAGCTCAAATTGACTTTCGAAGAACTCTACAAAACATTCGTAATGCAAAACCGAGTGAACAAGATTGGGAGCTACTAATGCGTCGCACAAACAAAGAGTTATCACACAAAGAAAACAAGTCTTTCGACCTAGCAATGAACCTATTCCCGACCAATGACTTGGTTGGAACACACAACAAAAAAATGATACAGCTATTAAACCTTCCTATTGCACTTAGTATTGCAATAAAAACAACCCTACGATCAAAGATCGACAATGATGCTGACAAACTTCCCCATGAACTCCTACTCTATAAAGGCCAATGCATCATGCTAACTACAAACCTATGGACTCAAGTAAGCCTTGTAAATGGTTCTCTTGGACAGGTTGTAGATATTCTATACACGGAAAGCTCCAAACCACCAGATTTACCATTATATGTGGTAGTAAAATTTGATACTTACAATGGCTCACCTTGGAGCATCCATGCCCCAAAAACTATTCCTATATCACCCATATCACTAGGTGCTCAAAGGCAATTACCACTTTGCAGTGCATGGGCAATTACAATACATAAATCCCAAGGAATGACAATCGAAAGAGCAACAATCGATATAGGCAAAAAAGAAAGACAAGGATTAACTTTTACAGCTATATCTAGAGTTAAATCAATACACGGACTTAGGATCGACCCACCATTTACCTTTGATCGGTACTCAAGAATGAAGAATAATCCATTCACAATTATCAGGAAAAAAGAAGAGCTCTGACTACGTCTTCTCTCTTTATGATGAGTACAGGTACACATACATTAACACCCTAGTCCCTCAAGAAAGCTATATTTGTTTTTTTTATCTTCACCTTACCATATTGATATACATAGAAACTATTATTTCTATACTTACCAAGCATTTGCAATCACATGCAGGTGGATGTTCTAGCTTCGCATACTCCTACAAATGGTTGCTCCAAGCTGGCGCATTTGCAATCACATGCAAGTGGATGTTCCAGCTTTGTATACTCCTACAACTGGTTGCTCCAAGCTAGTGAATCCTCCCAAAGTATTGGTCATTTTTAAGACATACAGAGACTATATCACATTCAATACAATATTGAGCCACTTCCCATCCCTCCATGAAAATACAACAAACCCCTTTGCATACAATCCATACTACCAAATTGATCCATATCAAGAACATGAACCAAAGCATATTTCAAGCAATACCACGCAAAATCAACATCAAGAATCCAAACATCCAATAAACCATATACATATACCACCTACTCTTCCATCCACCCATGAGATGCTCACTCCTAGATGTAAATGTAGTTGTTCCACAAAAAAAAAGAGTCAACATTTGGGAGACTGTAGAGTCCTTATGATAAAGCCACTATCAATGCTACCACACTTCATACCTTCAACCATGATTCACACATCATCCCATCCACCCAAAAAAATAAAGGGACAAATAAATAAAAAAATTGGACAAATAATATGCAGATGGATACCATAAAATACAACACAAAAACATCCCTACCAATCTTCATCAGTAAAAGAAACTATGGGGAAAAAATCAAGAAGGGAAGCTCTTCCATCAAATAAAGTCCAATAGTGCACAAGAAAGCTTTAGTAAAAGAAACTATGGGGAAAAAATCAAGAAGGGAAGCACTTCCATCAAATAAAGTCCAATGGTGCACAGAAAAGCTTCAATAGCAACCAAAAAAGACATATGCACACATTTTGGCCCAAACAAATCACCAAATCCACCTACCATTGCTTGCCTCCCAAGTTTGGAAAAAGAAAATCCAAACCATCAACCGTTAATGTACACCATCATAAGTTGGGACATCCATGATATCCAAATCTCAGAATAACCATGCGTTGACAACAACACTTTATCATAAGGACTCTTATGGCTCCCTAATCAAGATGTCTACATCTCAATGAGATTGCAAAAAAAAAAAACACCTACATGTGGCAAAAGAGGTACACGCATGTTACTTCATCCACAATAGATCCAACACTCCATCCACCTTATCCAAATTAAATCAATTCATCCATGTACCACCTACCAAATCCATGTTTACCCATCACCCCCCACATTCTGAATCCTCCTAATCTTGATTGGCATTCGATCTACACCTTACACCTGCTTATGGTAAATTTCTTGATATGGATCATAATCATTCACTGGACCACCATTATACAAGTATTCTCCAGATACCCACACACACTCCAAATAACACCCCCAGCCATCCTTTCCATACCTTGCATTTCCATTGACCAATTCGTTTATTCCATGCACCCAACACTACATTCCATGTACACTCCTACAACAACAGCACTATTGAAGCAAACATCATGCAATATATCCATCTATTCCAAAAAAAATGTAATGATTCGTGTTCTCAATCTATTACTGAGATTCAAACATTGTATAATCACATTGTATATTTACCTACTACTATCTTCTAATGTCTAACATTGTTACCTTTGCTAATGATAATTTGCATGTCTCTCCCCTTCTTACTTCTCTATATTTTTCTATCGGCGTAACCCTTGCACCCCCTCCAGTGCAAGTGCTAGTATTACATACCACATACCGTAATTGTTAAAATGTCAAATGCATCTTTGGAAGTTTTGTAGGTGTGTGGAGTATGGTGAAGCATGCATGGCAAAGCGGTTGCTTATTACATTTTTCTTCCCACCGTTTTCTCCCATGTTTCTTTTAAAGTCATGTCTTTTGGGGTTGCAAGGAAGCATTTTGGAGCAGAAGCATACATTTGAGCCTTAGGTTTGGTTAATTGAAATACATAAATCCCCACATCCATTTACCTACAAATTTGTTCTCATATGTTAAGTTTGTTCTAAGAGCAAGATGCGATGAACAATGAGTTTCTTGTTTTGTTTGTGAATTTTGGGGTACAAACATGTCATTATTATTGTATGAACAACTATATTATTATCACCAAAATATAAATTATCTGCCATTGGCATATTTTGAAGTTTGAAATGATTCAATGTGATAAAAACTTAAATGCAAACCATGCAAATTACCATTCCATGAACCTACTATTAATAATTCTCCTTGCCATTCACATTTTAGGTTAACTGTTGGACATAGTCTGCAACGCAAAAAAACAATAAAGAAGAAAAGAAAAAAGGATATTTGAATTTTTTACTGATCTACATATTTCTTTGAAAGGTTTGGTTTGAAGTTCCAAGATATGGCTAGTACACATAAAAATTACTCAACTAAGTATAGAGATAAAATAATTAATCAAGGGGCAGCCAAGAACCTATGTTTGAATGAACTTTTTAACATTATAGAGAAATAGGTGGAAAACTAGGGCATACTAATTCTATTTGTAGGATTCCCTAGTACCCAATAAGCTAAGGACTATGTTGCTGGTTTTGGTACTGGTACTAGTTCGCGTTTGTGGATCCGGGTAAAGAAAATTTGGGGTTGGGTTCATTTTAGGTCCATCTATACAAAAAACGTGTAAAAATCACACACACACACATATATGCAGCCTAGAAGCAGAATTAAGATTAGAATATCAAATATCATATAAAGACATCATAAAAAACAAAACTACCATAAACTTGAATGTCATTCAAAACATACATGATAAATATTCATTGTTCAAACTTCAAGTTCAATATTAAAATAATAATATCAAGTTCAACACTTTAAGCTTTAATCATCAAATGGATTTTCTAAATCATCAGTATCATCATCATCATTGACATTAGATGACGAAGGAACATTATATGAACCACAAGCAATGCCAATAGCACTACCAGTGCCACTTGCACTAAAAGTGTGTTGGCTTTTGGAATCCTCATATGCAATATGTTTGGGAAGTGAAAGCATCCAAATCCGTATGCTCTGGCTCTATATCCCACAACTTGTTGTCCCCTTCCTTGTAGTCATGTTTGTGTGAAAGGAGATGCAAGTTGATGCACGTATACCAAGTTCTTTGCTCTTTTGGAGTGCAATCTATTGTGCTTTACTAAGTGGATGAAATAATACGTGCTCCAATTCCTCTCAAATGCAGACAAACTAGCAACCTATGAAGACAAAGTAAAAAATTAAAGTAATACATTATATTTATTAAAGCTTTAAGGACAAAAAAAAAAAAAAATTATTAAACTTACTTGTGATAAAACTTTGATTGTGAGGAGTTGCAAGTACTGGAAGAATTGGCCATGGAAGTAACACCAACTATGAGTATTCTTCTTAAACCTATCACGAAGAGCCTCAACACTTTGACCATTTGAGTGCACAAAATCAATGAACTCAATCATGACTACATCTCGCAATTTTTTTTTAGAGAAGAGTCTACAGACTGTTGCATTGTACCCTTTAGCCACTTCAAAATCTCTATATGGGGGAAGTCTTCCTAGCATAGAAAGAATCTCAGCACTATAGAATGTGAAGGCAAGAAGATGTAATGGAGTGGTCATTTTGTTCCATCTTCAACAATTGTGCACACTTGTTTGAAGAAATTCTCTTCAAGGTCTTGCTCTTTCGCATTTATGATGCTCTTCATCTTTTCAATCATCGAGTCGATGCCAACATATATTTCTCCAATGCAAAGCTTGTCTATGTTAGTATAGTGAATCATGCTCAAAATGGGCTCAATGAAGCTAAGGAGATACTCCACACAATACCACCATGAGTCATCTAATATAATTTGCTTAATTTTTGTTTCCCTACCAAAGTTGCTTTGTCGCCATATAGACCAATTATGGCTAATCACCATCTCTAACGCTCACTGTCATCTCAAGATGATTGTGTTAAGAGGCGAAATGGGTCTCTACAACCTATTAAAAATATAGAATAAAATAATTAAAATTTAAAAACAAACTCTAAAGGAGAATTAGAATACACAATCAAATTATGAAAATGTAAAATTTTATGTTGCTTCACTTACCTTCAATAGCTCCAATTTTGAAAATGATTTGAAAATGCCTTGAGACATGTGGTGGTTGGTGATGAACATTTGGATGTCCTCAACCTCTACATACAACTCTTTGATCCAATCAATTTTATTCCCACTTTTGTAGCATAAGATTGTGAGAGTGGACTGCACAAGGTGTCCAAAAGATATGTGAATATCGTTCCCCAACCAACAAACCAATTACTCTACAATTGTTTGTTTTGTTCATTACTACTTGAACAACATTACGGGGACCCACTTCCTCAATGGTTGCGATGAGAATATCAACAATAAATTGGCCATCTTTCACTTGCCCCTCACAATCAACAACTTTCAAATACATTGCCCTTTAGGGGACACCTCTATGACATTGATCAAGGGCTAATTTTTTGCATCTTTCCACCCATCTGAAACAATGGATACACCCGTCTCAACCCATGAATCCCTTATGGACTGCATGCATCTTCAACATTCTTGACCTCTTTTTCCAAGAAGGTTCCACGATCCTTCTCATAACCTAGGCCTTTGTACCCTTTTGGAGCTTCATTAATTGTTTTCAACATCTCTTTCCAATATGGAGAGTGAACAACATTAAAAGACAATCCATTTGCATATATGCATCTTGCTACATGTTAGTCGGCAATGTCTCGACTCTCATTTTGAAATGCACTTTCCAAACGTCCCTTTGGTTTTTTGCTTGTAATTAGTTGTTTACTTTGAGGATGAGTGGCAAAAAATGGATGGTTTTCTACCACAACATTGGAACTTGATGCAGGTTGCATTCCCTTTGATCTTTTTTTATTAAGGGTTGACTTGATTTACAACATGCCCGTTCATCTACTTGTTCTTGCTCCATAATATATCCTATTACTGTCTTTGATGGCACATCTACACCATCCTTTCCAGGGCAAGGTTTGATGCCTTGTCTAGGTATTGCACACAAATGAGCTTTCACTCAACTATATGAACTAGAATATCTAACATCACACCCATCACAAATCCAAATGTAACCCCACCACTTGGAACCTATTTTATCATTTGAACATATTTCCATAGAGGAGAATTCAGATCTATTTTGAATTTACATTGAGTTGTGGAGCTAAAACTAGTTGCCATTGTGATTCCTATGGCAACAAATTTTGTACACACATTCAAAACAAAAATAAAAACTTGAACACAAAAAATAGATATACAGAACCTAGCTCTTTTGAATCTTTGATATCTTCATAGAAGAAAGGAAAAAAACATAGATAAACAAAGCAAAAAAATTGTTTCTTGTTTGTAAAACAAAAAATGGAGGAAAAAAATTAAAAGATACTTACCTCTTTGCAAAAATTTATTTCTATGATCTTCTTGGCAACCAATAAACACATGTAAATGCATAGGAATGACAAGGCAAATGATGTAGAAACTTCATAGATCAATCTTCAACTCTCTTTGTTGATCCAACAAGCAAAAAAATATGTTCAACCTCTTGGAATGATATTTGTTGTTTGCAAAAGAACAAATTGGACTCATTTTGGTGTTAAATGTGTTTTGCAAGTCATTATTAGGGTTCATTTGGGCACCCAATCAAATCAATTGACTAAAATGATTAAAAAAAGAAATTAAAAAAGCATCAAACTTGGACGTTGTAGGGACAAGTTCCTCGTGGGTTCGCCTAGGTTCATCCCAGGTTCACCCCAAGCAAACTAGGTGGCCTTTTGGAGCCCTCAGCCCAAGCCCACAAGCAAATTGGACTGATACCCAGATCTAGTTCGAACCGGACCAAGATCCATCCGGTCACCTGCAAGATCCGGTAACATAGGTTAAGGAGAATACCACATCAAATCATGAGAATGCTCAAAAATTTTCTTTCACTACTTTTAAAGATTTTGAACATGCTCGTATTACCCCCACAAATGATGAAGTCAATGATGAGTTTACCAAAATGTGGTTACTAGATATTGTTGCCACCAAGCATATCACGTACAAGAAAGATTTATTTTGGTCATGTAAGGACAAGGTATTGCCTCCAATCATACTTGCAAATGATTATCCTCATACCCCACAAGGCATAGGGACAATTAAGCTTCTTTTCCCAAATGGATATGGCAAACTCTTGCCTAATGCTTGGTATGTTCTATTTCTTAAAAACAATCTTCTTAATCTAATCACTCTAAGAAAATTGGGGTATTAGATAGTTTTCCAAAAGGGCCTTGTATATTTCAATTCATTCAAAGATGGGTATAAAACAATCTATACAAAATATGAAGATGAGAATTATCCTCATACCCCACAAGGCATAGGGACAATTAAGCTTCTATTCCCAAATGGATATGGTAAATTCTTGCCTAATGCTTGGTATGTTCTATTTCTAAAAAACAATCTTCTTCATCTAATCACTCTAAGAAAATTGGGGTATTAGATAGTTTTCCAAAAGGGCCTTTTATATTTCAATTCATTCAAAGATGGGTATAAAACAATCTATACAAAATATGAAGATGAGAATCTTGCTAGATTGCATTGCAGAGTAATCCCTAAATATCAAAAGTTGGGTAATGTTGAATTGAGATGGATCATGACTCAACAAATTTGGCATTTGAGATTTGAGCATCTGAATGTGCCTTCACTTGTTGAGACGCAAAGACAATAAATGGTTTTTGGTCTTCCCACTTTAAAGAGTCTTGGGTACTTGGGAAATGGAGTAGAGAAAAGCTTTGCAAAGATTCTTCTTGGCAAGCCAAAAGGTGTTTTCTCTTGGTTCATAATATTCTTTTGACAAGTCTGATCTTCCTTTTTGTGTCACTGTTTTTTGTTGCTCATTGATGACTTTCCAAAAATGACATGGGTATACTTTTTAAAATATGTCACAAATGGTTGGTCCTTTCAAGAATTTTCTTTAAATGACATGTAATTTGCTTTATTTCATATTGGTATTTTGAGGTGTGATAATGGAGGTGAGTACACTTCAAATGACTTTGATAACTATTGCCTTCAAAAGGAATTAAAAGGTAATACATGACCTCATATATTCCACTACAAAATAGGGTTGTGGAAAGGATGTCTAAGACCCTTGTCAATGTTGCTAGGTCTATGTCATAATACAAAAAGGTGGATTCAAAAGTTTGGCCTGAGACAGTAAACACAACAATGTATTTGAAAAATAGGTCTTCTTGTTCTTCTTTGGAGAATGAAACTCCCTTTAAGGCTTGGTTTGGATACAATCCCAAAGTTCACTATTTGATTGTTTTTGGTTGCACCTATTACACTTAGTGCCCTCGTAGTTGACGAAAAAAGTAAGGTATCTTGCAATAGAAAATGCACTTTTATTGGGTATGTCGAAGATAAGAGGGGTACATATTGCTTGATGAGAGGCAGTCTTATTGTAAGTCACGAGTTTTCAGAATTATATTAACATTGTAGTACCATCCAGGGGACAGATTTAAATAATTTGTCAATTATTTAAATCTTCATAAGTTTTAGAGTGATTATTATAACAATTCCATAGAAAAGGTTGATGGGTTGATAGTCAATCATAGAAGGTTGTTTTGGTGTGCAAAATATCCTGAACAATAGTATAGCAACAAAGGTTTGTTATATGAAAAACAAACCATATCTATAAATATCTACAAGATGAATCAATAATATATCTTGATATGTGCATTTGAATGAAAAATTTATCATGTGGTATCAACGTAGGTGAAGCCTAGTGAGAGCCAAAGCCAGGAGTATATGTCTGATTTAAAACTGAGAATTTGTTTTTGGAGCAACTTGTTAGAATAATGTCATTGATGTCAAAGCAAATGAACAAGATTGTTGTCATTGAGGTCGAAGTGATTGTTGCAAATAATGTCCTTGATATCAAGAAGGAATGCGTTGTCCAAGATTGATAGAAATATCATCAATGATATTTGTAGCATTGTAAATTGTCACCATTTCACACTAGATTTTGCTCCCTCCTATGTGCACGGACCTAATTGTGTTCCTAATTTCCTAAATTATGCATTCCATGGCCCATTTAATTATTTAACAAGGAACCAAATGTACAAAATCAAAGCAGACATTTAATATTTTGCCCCCAATGCTTAGCATCCCGAAAAATAGGGCTTGGACAAGGGTGCCTTGGGTGGCCTTGTCCACCTAATTTGGTCAAAAAATTTAATATGTTGAGGTTGGCAATTTATTATTTGAATTTCAAATTCTAAATGTTGACTATCGGGATTTAATTTGTGGGAAATTAGATTAATTGCATATAAATACCTAGTCATTTCATCATTTGAAAGGGGAACAGAAAAAACATTTGGTGATCAAGCGCTTTTGAGAGCAATTATTATACTTCAAGATCAAGAGCAGGAATATTGCAGCATTTCATTGTCAAATCATCATGTCAAGTTTTATGTGAGTTTGTCCATGTTTATGCATACATTTTGTTCGTGAGGACTAACACTTGTAGGTCTTCAAGCCAAATTGTAATCAGTCTTGAAGAGATGTGCATGACTTCAGTCCTTCAAGGAATCGGATCAGAGTGGTGAGTTGCATCGAATTGTTGATTCATCATTCATTTATCATTCCGTTTCTATCCCTCAAAAGGATGAGCTTCATATCATCAATTTTGCCATTGTGGAGGTGGAAACACCAACACGAGGTTTGACCGAGGCAAGCCCCTATATAGCACAACCTTTCCTTTGTCTTTGAGTGTGCAAGTTGTAGATTTGAAGAAGATTGGAGGAAGATTGAAGACTATTTGATTATTGTTGCATTCAAACCCTACAATTTGACAAGATACAAAAACTCAGTTATCTCGGCAACCGACAAAGATCCGACAACAAGATCTGAAAGGAAGAAGCCTCTGATCAGACACCTGAGGCTGTGAAGACAGATTGCAAATACAGTCATCTAGACATTGGCGCCATAGGCAGCATTGTCCAATCAACTCAAACCAGAATTCAAATCACAGGTGCACTCAAGTCTACTCAATCTGTTTTTGAACATCAAATTTGTCTGTCACTTTCCAGATTTGTTGTTTTCACATCAAAATAGTACATTTTCATTGCTAGCTAGTCATATCATTGCACTCCATCAAAAATACATTTCAAACCCCCTAAAGAATTCAGATCTAGGGTTGATTGACTCACCTTTCAGATTGCAAGTCAATCTTATACCCTTGTCGATCTGCAATTCTAAATGTTTTGTAGTGAAAAGTAGCTAATTCTAACTAAACCCTAGGATCACTTCTCCTACATTACAATGTCAAAGGTGAGAAGAGCATTTTGTCAGTAGAAGAAATTGTATGATGGACTAAGGCCAAAGGCCACTAAACGTTTCTAGGGCAAGTTCATATTAATTCAAGTCGATTAAAGACAATGTTATGATGCCTCACAAGTGTGCATTGATGTAGACTAAAAAGTCATGTTTATGCTTGGTCAAGAGTGATGGCCAACTTCCATTATGAAAGACAAATCAGAATAAACCTTAATTGCTGGCTGACCACAATTGATACATAAAATATTCATATATTTACATGAAGGCGCCTAAGACATTCAAAGGCATTTTAATATAAAGCTATATTGCGGATGTGGCCAACCCCATTCATTACCGCCACCTTTGAGGAAAGCTAAATTAAATTTAAATTAATGTTTAAACATGGGCCAACCCATGTTGAAGCCCAAGTTAACGTGAAGTTGCATATATTTAAAGGCAGCGATCATAATCAAAAGGAGGTGCAATTAGTTTATGAGTAGTGAAGATATGAAGAGGTGCACTGATTTCAAAAGGCAGCAATACATTTAGAGAGGTGATAAAAATTATAATAAAGGCAGCAATAAAAAGGAGTAGTGATTAGTTGAAAGACACAGATTCATTATGAGATGGCATGTCCATAGTGAAGAGTGGTGTCTCTAAAAGGAAATCACACTCTTTCAAGAAGAGTATGAAGATATAAATGAAGTTTTGTGGAATGTGGTGAATGAGTGTGTAAAAATAAAGATATATCATATATACACCAGCAAACTTATAACAGCAGATCTATGAAGGATATAACAGCAGGTCTATAAAGGATATTTGAGCAGATCCATGAAGGATGGTTTAGCAGATTTGTCTAAGGAAATATAAATGCATACATACACCAGTAATTTTGTGTGAAGAAGATACAATAGCAGATCTAAAGAAGATTTGAGGAGATTTATGAGGCATATGTGAAGAGATTTGTGGAAGGTATTTAAGAAGATTTTTGTGAAGGAAATATAGAAGTGTGTGTGCAATAAAGAGATATGTTATAATTACACAAACAGATTTTGTGAAGAAGGTTTATATGAATATCATTCATTGAAGGAGCAAATTCAAGAAGACAAACTACTTTAGAGGTTGGTGTCCCATATCAAGAGATTGGTGTCTCGTGCTAAGTTGGTGCTTAGCAGTGGGGATTGGTGCCTACGAATTGTGGGGATTGGTGTCTCCAATAGGTTGTCGCCTACAAAATTTGTAAGAGAGTTTTATATAAGCAATATTTTGCAGTGGTTTTCTTTCGTAAGGGTTGTCACGTAAATCGTGTGTTCTTATATGAATGATATTGTGCAATTGATGTTATTGTGATTGTTAAGGTGAAAAGTAAAAGACAGTATTATACCGATTCACCCCCGCCCCCCCTCTCAGTATAATCGTGTGCTCATCAGTTGTTTGGGTGAATTTTGTAGGAGGTGCTGGTAAAATTTTGACCAGCGAAGATTGGATGCATAGGAGCAAAAACAACATAAGCATCGTACATCTAGCATAAAGTGAAGGCAACAACAGTGAGGGTGTTCAGATTTGTATGTGAACAACGGACACAACAGAAGCATGAGATGATTGGGTAAAGGAACGTTTGTCAGAGATCTAAAATTAGGTGTAATATTTTTTTGGATAGCTTGAAGAGATTGCACAGGAGCTAGAATTAGCACAACAAAAACAAGTCATATATGTTTTTAAAAATTAAATAATATTGCCATGCATAAACGCTTGGCTTATTTGTGAAGCCATTTTAAACAATCCAACAAAGCATAAGTAACGTTGAGAAACATATGGGCACAATAGCAAGCAAATTCACAGTTAATATTTTTTCAGATTTTATTTGTTTTTGCTGCTACAATAAAGGTGTTGTCAGCCACCTATGTAAAGAAGGTATGATAGTGACACGAGGCTTGGCATGGAATGAAAAGGTCTAATATAGAAAGTTATATGGTTTTTTGTTTTAATAACTATCTAGGGTTAGAACACACACACACAAAGTTTCGCCCAAATATATCAAGTATCAACCCAGAAAAGTATTGTTATTTCAATATCTTTTGATTGCGGTTGTCAACAAAAGTTTATCCACGTCAGCGTAGTCCCATTGTCATACATGTCCTAAAACAGTTTCATTCCACTCCAATACTTTTACAGTATTAACTGTTTTTGTAACCCCATTGTGAACTCTTGCACAAAGGATTCAAATTAATTCTATATATTTTGATTTGGTAGTGGGTTCCTGTTAAAATTGTGTCAGCATGAGAACAATGATAACGTAAAACAACACAAGAATTTTGCTCCAGCTTTCACAAAAAGTGAAATCCAGCTGTTTTTTCTGTAAAAACATCATTAAATGTCACTTTTTCCAAACTCATAAATGGGATGCACTATTAAGTGATTGACATCCTTATACAAGTTTCTTTGATTGAGGGGGACAGAACAAGTTTATTACCATTCAAGAGACAAGATCCAGAAAAATTGTGGTTAGTACCTTTGGAGAACATGTCAAGATTGTTGAAGAGCTTCATGCTGCATTTGATTGTCCGCCAGACAATATGGATCAACCTGCTGAAGTGATTCAAGTTCCACAAGTCACTAGAAGACCACAAAAGGATAGAAGATAATTCTGATAATTCTCAGTCTTGAGCTCACTACTCCCTTGGAGAGTGGTACATTGCTTTAGTTGCAACCTGGAGTGAAAACTTTATAAAGTTGAAGGTGACAATGATGAGGACCATATTTCTGCTCAAAAAGAGATAAGAAGATTTTCAATAAATACCAGACCAACTGAAGACCAAAATATATGTCAAGTGGAGGCCTATGCCTCACTTGTTAATAGTTGATTTTGTCCCCATAAAAAAGTCGTGAAGATCAATAAGACCCAATTTGTTTGTGTGCTCCTGGTCACAAGGTGTTGTGGACTATTGTGCATCCACATTCACAACTTCAAAAGATAAAAAGCTGAGTGTGTCCTTGTTCATGAGAAGGAGCACAGTAAGGCAATTCCAGCTATTGTTTGTTGTCGACAATAGTGTGTGTCCTTGTTCATAACTTTGAAGGAGGATAGTTGAGTGTGTCCCTATCCTTGGTCAAGAGTTCAACGAGGTTGTATCCCACTTAGGAGATGTATTGTTGTCATTCCCACTGCTAACCGTAAATATGTTGAATTGTGTATGTTCTAGTTCACATAACAATGTCTTCTCTCCAAGTCTCAAGGTTGTGACATAATAAGGGGGGCATTGTTGGGGTTTATATTACACCATAGTATAGTGTTAGGTGAATAAATAAATTAATATGTGAGGGTAGATTTAAATAATTAGTTATCTTTGTAAGCTTTGCTGAGTGATTGTAATAAGTTAAGAACAATCACATACAATAGGTTGTTGGGTTGATAGTAATTCATAGGAGGTTATTTTTAGCAGATAAGTTTGATGTGCAAACTAACTTGAATAGTGGGCTAGTAACAAAGGTTTGTTATATGAAAAATCAACCATGATGTGTATAAATATCTACATTATGAATCAATACTACATCCTATCCGTGCATTTGAATGTAAAAGACTAAAATCTATTATTGATGTGATTTTTTAGGAATTTGGGAGCCTGGTCATTATTGAGTTGGATTCCATTTGTGACAAGTTGGAGCAAAAACTCCGCCACATGAAGAGGTATTATGAGAAGATAGGAAACTCCAAGTCTCGCCAGTTTTGGGTTGAAGAGGGTGATTTGCCTGCACCTAGTCATTCTTACTCACTTCTGATGCAAAGGGGAGAATACCTCTTCTTCTTCTACTCTTAACTTAGAGACAACGGATTCTACTCTAAGTTCACAGGATAGATCAATCTCTGCCTCCTGTTGAACTCCCTAAACATCTTTTAGACACTAAGGTTGCTTCACAACAACATCCTAGAGTCTTCCAGTATTTTGGATTTTGATAACACAGACCATTATCCAAAATGGACACAACAGACTTTTGCAGATTTAAAAAATGAGGAATTTTGTACACCAAAACCTAAAAGACTCACAAATAGGTGGATAATGCCCTTGTGGAATCTCTTGGAAAACCAAATACTTTTGATGAGGAATTTTATGAGCAACCTTGGGTGGTTGTGATGCAACAGAAGTATGATACCATCATGAAGAATAATACATGGGTTCTTGTAGATTATACTCTTGGAGAGAAACCCATTGGATCAAAATTGATCAATCAGATTAAATACAAGTCCAATTGATCAATTGACGAGTATAAGGCACTTGTTGCAAAAGGCTTTGCACAAAAAAAAGGAATTGACTATGAAGAAACTTATGCTCCTTCTGCCAAGTGGCATACAACTAAATGTGTTCTTTACCTTGTTGCTCAGAATGGATAGAGGAGAATCAAATGGATATAAAAAGTGCCTTTTGAATGTGAACTTTCAAGAGGAATTTTATGACTCAACCTTGAAGTTTTGAGGTTGACGGATCTAGTCCAAGGTGTGTAAGTTGTTAAGAGCCGTATATGGACTCAAGCAAACACCTAGGGCATGGTATGCCAAGATTCATATCTACCTTAAGCAGATTGGTTTTCCCATAAGTGAGTCAAATGATAATCTTTATATTCAAGTTCAGGGTCATCACTTTGTCATTCTGATTTTGTATGTGAATGATCTCCTTCTTACAAGCAGTGATGACAAATGAACAAGGTGGTAAAGAATGAATTGCAGTAATGGTTTGACACGACAAATCATGGTTTTCTCCACTATTACTTGGGCATTGAAGTGGATCAGTGTAAGCACAGTATCTTCATTTCTCAATCTAAGTATATCTTGGGCATAATAGATAGGTTTCAAATGACAGATGTTAGGCTCACTCTTACTCGCATGGAAGGCAAATTTAAGTTGTCTAAAGAAGGTGATGCTACCTTTATTGATGGCAGTATGACAGTATAGATAGTAGGTTGGAAGTTCAATCTACCTGATGACTACCGGGCCTAATATTTATATTGCTGTTAGTTGGGATGTTTCTCATGGCATTGTCTTCTTATGATGCATGCTTGATGATCTTCGTTTCTCACAACTTGCTCCTGCTCATCTTTGCATTGATAGTCAGAATGCCATTAAGATGAACAAGAATGTTTTTTTCTCATGCTCACATTAAACACATTGTAGTAAAGTATCACTATTTGCAGAGGTTATTTTCCAAGAAGACTCTAGATCCTCTTTGTTGTCATGTCAATCAAACAACTGATTATCTTCACCAAACCACTTGATCAGCTCAAGTGTGAGAAGTTGTACGACCAGCTTTGGTGTTTGTCCAAAGAGCTCTCTTTGATCATAGAGGGTTCTTTTCAGAGTTTTTGATCAGATGTTGCCTTTGGATTACAAGGAAGTTTTGGAATACTTTCAATGTTTAGGATGTATTCAAATTTTTAAATTAATGATCACTCAAAATAAATAGCCTACAACAGGACTTGCATTCAAAGTGTTCAACTTGCTGCACTCAGCTAACTTCATAAGCTAAGTAATGAGACCAAGTCTGCAATTATGAAGTTGTATAATGTACTTCAAGATGAAATTGTCTTTCCCTGTCAACAAAAACTTCTATATATGCACATATCAATTTATTTGATAACTTTGAAGAGAGACACAACACAATGAGATGCTATTAACAAAATCTTGCAGGTATTAATTTATTTAAGTGACACTGAAGAGAGGCAAAAGAATGAGATGTTATTAATAAAGGAACTGCATTGAACAGCTTAATATGTATTAACAACATCATGCAGGTATTAATTTATTTGAGTGACACTGAAGAGAGGCAAAATAATGAGATCTTATTAATAAAGTAACTGCATTGACCAGCTTAATATGTACTGGAAAAATACAAATTCATAATCTTGAAATGATTTCTACTAATTACAATTTGCAAAAGTATACTGTGGAACAAATCCAGGATAACAAAAATCATTAGGGGAACAAATGTGGGAATATTCACCTCCGATAATTATGTGGGGAGGAGAATCCCTGTTAAGAGCAGCTAGCCTTGGTAGATGATTCTCTGCAGTAGTTTGCAAAGCTGTTGGATGCATACTATTATCTAATATTCTTGATACCAAAATTTCAGGTTCTGGTTTGCTGCTTTCCCATCTTCCAAGCTTCACAAATAAACCTCTCCTTTGATTTGAAACAACTCATAGCCTTGATGGACAAGGCTGTCGATAGTCATTAAGTTATACAGCTTGTGAAACTTCTAGCACAGCATGCCAGTCAACTGGGTCTCTTCTCAAAATCACCCAATTCTATCCATGGTCTTGCAATCTCATTTCAATGTGTTTAGTTGCCTTCAAATGAATTTTCTAAATGAAGCACTAGAGGGATGCATGTACAATGTCAGATAAGCCTAGATTCTGAAGATGCTGACTTGGCCACTGCATGAATTTTTAATATTCAGCTCCAACGTGTCGACTTCATCAAAATCTACTTCAAATTTGATGTAATTGATGCCATTTCCAACCTTGTCATACTCATGCTTTAGGTTAGCAACCTGATAGGATTGGATCTGACAAAATAGACATGTATAAACTATAGTGATTATATAAGGAAACTAAAAACAAAAAGGAATTTCCTTCAAAAACTCTGCAAAAAAAGGTATGATAAAACAGTATATGTTTTTTCATGTGATATAATGACACATTCTACTGTAATAAAATAGAACACAAGTGTCTGGAATGGCTCCAGTAAGGTTTTCGACTATGGCTTTATTTCATCTAGTAGATTGATTTTGTGTTGAAAAGAAGAGAACCTGCTTTCAGTTCAAATTAGAAGCAAAATAAACAAGCATAAGAGAAAGGAGAAAATATAATGGTGAATGATTTTATGGATTGTGGAGCATGATGGTAAATGTTAAGTGAGAACTTGGGAAAAAATAACCTCTTGGTCACTGTAGGCCCACCACTGAAGAGAACTCAAAATTTATATATAATCTCTGTATAAGTTTCCTGTATATATATATATATATATATATTCAGTGACCTCAAAATTTATATAATCTCTGTATAAGTTTCCTATATATATATAGATATATGCATGCATGCCTTGAATGGTAATATTGACACTATCATGGTCCTAGATGAAACTGTTTTAATGAAATTGTTGATAAAAGTAAAAGTAGTAGTTTCATAATCTCCTCGACTGGATTCTCCAGGTAATTTGTTTCTGTGGACTGAAGCTGTACTCTCTTCCCATGGGATAACATTAAGATTAACAAACACAGTCAGGATAATAATATTCAATGTTGGCACCATGGTTGCTAGGCTTACAATAATCTGCATAATCATTGTAGTTGGCCGAACGGCCTTGTACATCATGGCGATGTGAGAAAGTAGCCCACACATATCTAGAAAAATAAATAAAGAGAGAAGGGAACCAATAAGGAGGCTTCTAATTGTATTCACCAAAAATGTATGATTAGAGACAGCAAGCCTGCCAATAGGGTTAGGTTAAGAAGGGACCTACAAACTACTGAGATATAGACAGAACCACAAAGGCAAAATATGGGAATTATACATGATTCAGCGTGTGGGGATTTTTTTACGAAAGAGTTTTCTCCATGTACGTGCTATGTAATGTGTAGCGTGTTATCTTTGTACATTTTGTAAACTCTCATTTCATTTATTTTCTATTTTTTATATAATGATTAGTTGTCTAAGATCCTAATTGTTAACATGGTGTTAGAACCGATTAAGTTGTGCTTATCATTTACCATGTGTGAATTCAATTTTTTTTTTCTCTGATGAATTAATATTTGAATTACTTGCATCATCACGGCTGCATTGGGTTGACAACAATGGTCCTAAAATATGTGAGGGTGGAGAAAGATAGCTAGGTAATTTCCTTAGCATAGAAATGAGAGGCCTTCCAATAGAATCACATCACTGGCCATTTTATGTTGTAAACATTTGAATCACTACTTTTGTCGATGGACCAAAAAGATAATGAATTAACCTCTAGTTTGTAGGCTCCATGAATTACTAGCCTGAATATGATAAGCCACAAGTATGCTCCTTCCTATTATGGATTTCTCTATGGACAACTCTTCATCATGACTTCCACCTCTAAACGTGGATCCAAGTGATTCTTCCATTGTGAATTTTGGAAATCAAGGTGAAAATAGAGGATTGTAGATATCTTTCTCTATGTTTTGGTAGAGGGGCCAAGTGAGTAGTCTTGTTTGTGTTTGGTGAGAGAATGCACAACTTGTCGTCTTCAAGTTCAATGATTTCTTCATCCATATTGTTTTCAGGAGGGATTCATAAACTCTTTGTGGCAGATTCATTATATGAATTGCAAGAACCTTTTTTCTCTTTTTACAACAAACTCACCAAATGTAAACTCTTCCAACACAACCTAAAGATAACCACTAAAATTAAGAAAAGTAAATCAGACAGTACATCAACCACTAGTTCTATAATTAAGTCATAAGCCAAACCAAACATGAACAAAACTTATAGATGGCAATTGTTGGTGGACATTTGACTAGCCAAAGATTGTGGATGACATTAGCCACCTTTTGCTTTGGAGATCATGAAAATTTCATGTTATGTTTTAATTCCTATGTATCCATTTTTATTATACCAACCCATTGATGCTTTCTGGAACTTATTTGTTTAAATATCCATTTAAACAAGATTTTTAGCTGAGTCTCTCTTGGAATAGTATAAAAAATTATTGATAAAATAATGACAATTGATTGAACAAATCAAGGCTTGTGTTAGGCCACCTATAGCAATTGAATAAAGCTTGTACTGTTGATGCGATGATGGCCATGCTACATGGAAAATAATTGCACTATAAACAGTCAAAGTCTGATGTCTGTTGACTATTCCTTAAAGAGGCTCAAATAAATAGTGTATGGGATGGTGTACTTTAACTCCAAGCACTCTGGAATAAATCTACACCTTCTAATGTTTTATTAATTGAGCCCCTTCAAAATCTCTTACATGTAACAGATGGCAAAGCCTATCCCATGTCATCACACTAATGTAAACTTATTCAGTGGCACTCTAGTCAAGATGCTCCATCACTATTAATGGTTTTTGTGACAGTAGTTCAAAACTTTGGGGACATTTGAGCCACTTTAGTGAGCACCACTATCAAATCAATATTGTAGGATCCATCAAAAAGAATAAACTACCTTGCATAAAACCAATGTTCTCCCAATTTAAAACTGAAGGTTTCTTCCTCATTGTCTGAGAATGTTTGTGGAGAACACGAACCCTGCTCAATCAACCACAGTTCCTCACCCCTTTGAAAATTTGTCCAACAAAGAGCACAATGAAACCGACCAACATTCATAAGAAACACTAATAGAATATTTCACAAAGATAGAATAAGAACTCAAAATTTATTCATTTCAAGTGCCATATACGATTCTCTCATATGGATAGTAATACAACTAGAGAGAATACTGAAGAGCGACCCTCCACAAATGTCTGATCATGAACATGAAAAAGTTAGTTGGATGATGGTCTGACAACTGCATGTACCAACCATCTCTAATCACAAAAATTGATGCCAAAATATAACATAGCAACTGTTTCTTGGTCTAGACTGTTTTAATCCAATGCCTTAAGTTAACAATGAAGGATGAATTTTTATTTTACCAAAAGCAATTGTCTACTCTAAATGGTAACATGAAATAATTATACATGAAGCACATGTCAAAGGTCTTGGCAAACATTTTGGAAGAGGTAATATTATTGAGCAGTTAGAAAAAAACTATTGTTGGTCAAGCATACCACAAGTTTCACCATTGAAGGATGTATACAGACTATTCCCTAAACTAGTGACCAAATTCATTACTCTAGGAATGTGTGGGATATTTACATAAAGACTAGATTCCTAAAGGCCAATATACCAAATAAAATATGAAGAAATTTGGTCATTGTTGAATTTTAAGATAATTGTTTTTTGGATCTACAAAAATTGAATCTCACTTTTCTTCAATGAATCTAGTTTGTATGAAATTTTATGTTAATCTTCATACATAAGTTCATCAATCAAAGAAATGAACCTTGATTAATTTAAATTTTCCTTTGCTTAGAAGGCAGTTACAGTTTGGATGCCTTTGTTCGATATAATACATTGAAAAAATGAATGCCTTGTTTATGAAGACGGACTCTCCAACCTCTGCTCAAACACAATTTGTTCATGAAAATGGGCAACACTCTGCCCAAGGATAACAACAAACTACTATGGTAACAATCCGGAAATCAAAATTCCATACCTTTATCTCACAATCAAATTTGATTTAATAATCATTCAACATCAAATAACACAATTACACAGTCTAACAGCAATTTGAATTAAATCAACCAAATTTAGATTACATATATCCAAACATTACAAATTCTACTCAGCAAGGTTTCAACAACTCCATCGTGCAGCCTCTCTCTTTTCTTACACCCACTCAATCTCTCCCAATTCCAACGCAGCCTCTCCTGTTGTTCCAAATTTTGGATGTCTTAAACATGCCCATGGCTTCCCTACTGTCTCCACGCCTCCTCAATTCAAATCAATCTCTATGCGCATATTGCATGATGCCAATCATTTTGCTTGGTTGCTTCTTGATATGCTTATTTTTGCCCCATTTGTGGGCTCGACCCCTCCTCTTCACACACAAATCACACCTACTCCTCTCTGTTTCCTTAAATCTGCATTCTCTATTTACTAACTCGTTCTCATACAAGAATCGTACTTCTCACATGGGCGCACGCTTTTCTCCTATTCCACTCTGTGTTGTATTCAATCCTATTCTAAAGCATGGCCATTATGTTACAATTCAACTTGTTCTACTGCGTAGTCTCTTGGCAAAATGTGATGCTCCTTTATTGGCAACTTATTCACCCACAGTCTCTACTTTCTTGTGGTGCGGGCTCTATTCTCTGCCATTTTGGGCTGCGCAGAAGTCTTAACTCTCCCCTCTCTATTCTACAGCCACTATTCCTCCTCCACTCTGTCGCGCCCCTTCCTGTCTCCTTCAACCACTGCGCCCCCTCTCTCTCCCCTCCTTCCTGGCATTCTCTTTTCTCATTTTAATGACTACACTTTTAATTCATATTCTCTTGTCTCTTTAACTTCTACCCATTTGATTTTTCCCTCTACATTATTTTTAAACCACAACTCTTTATTTATCTCTCATGTTTTCCAGAAAGCCATTAGTATCAATATTATTTCTTTGTGATCGTGAAGCAAACGTGATAATGTAAGATGGAGTCCATATCACTTCAATTTGGAGGGAGTCAAAATAATATGCAAAGAACCATAAGAACATTGTCAATGCCAATGTAGACCAATAACATCATCCTGTCGCCAATGAAATGGATGCATGGAACAAAACTGAGTTTTGATGTAATTTCTTACCAAAAGCTCGAATTCTTCCAGAAATTCACAAAGATGGGCGTATCGACACCATCTAACTTCCCACCAAGCCACTCTACCTCAAACCTCACAGATTTTGAAATTTTAAAACTTCGCCAAATTACCAACCAAAGTCGTGAAACGGTTAAATCTCCAAAACTATCAACTATATGGCTTCGAAACTTCTGCCATCAAACCCAGGATGGAGTCTAAATTCTGCCTGTAAGAACGTTTTCCATGAAACCTCACCAATCTCCCGAAACCTTTTTTTTTTGGTGATGTTGATTCCGTGTTCGCCTAAGTGCTTCTACATCACTTGTACATAAAAATCTCGTTGGTGAATCGGATACAAGCTAAGCATTTAGATGGTAACCACATTGGAAAGACATGTTAGGACTTACTGGATCATAAGGTCATATGCTGTCTAGAAGGATTGTCAATAAACTGGTTGTTTTTTAAGTAGAAATAGATGTAATGAGCTCATGAACTGAAATTAGTATGAATAAGTATGTGTATAGTTGTATTTGTGAGCTAGAAGGTGCAGGGAGGAGGTATAGTTGTTGCACAAGGCATTCTTATTGCTGTACAAGAGATCGGAGTAGCTGTACAAGGGTTTCCAGTTGTTGTGCAAGACCTTCCTAGTCGTTGCATTAACTACCTTGCTATGCAAATAAATGCCTTTGATGTACAAGTATCCTTCTTGCTGCATCAGGTATTCCTTGGGCTGCATAAGCAGTCCCCCTGCTGCACAAGCAGTTTTCTTGTTACACCTGGAACCATTTGGCTGGCCCAGAACTTTCTTTTACTATGTAAGACAAACACTCTCCATAAATGAAGTGATGAATTGTTCAAACTGATCTGCTGATAAGTGAATTGGACAACAAGATGATTCAGCACAACACTCCAAGATGTGTCCATGGGGGTCCAAGATATGTTTTGTTTATTTTACAATAAACAGGATCCTTTTGGAGAATTGATTGGACAACCAAACTGCTTGGCAACCAAAGTTAGAATCAGGACAAGTTTGTTATATAAGGAATAATTAGGTGGCAATTTGATTTAGAACTTGTTGTAACAAGATTGCCAACCCCCAGTTATCTACATAAGCATAGAGTTATAGACAAAGAATACACACGCATTCTCTAGCATTCAGCATAGTTATTGTGCAAGTGCTCAGCAATTCGTCATTTGAAAGTAACATATTTATTAATTCAAATACTAATTTAAAGGAGTGTGTGTGATTTGTACATCAGTCTGATTGGCAAATGGCCTGTGCAAGTGGATTGGTGGCAGCTATTAGGTTTGCTTTAATTTTTCTTATGTTATGTTTGATTTCATTTGTGATTGCATAATAATTTGCTGAATATAAGATTAGTCTATGATTTATTTGTAACATATTGTTCTGATATATTGCCATTATAGTTCTGATATTATTGTTGAAAATCAAAAAGGATGTTGTGACTTGAAAGACTTCCTTTAGTGTGTTAATAGATTTAGCAAGTTTCTTCAATTTCAGTCATTTGTTTTTCCTAAAAGTCCCTAGTAGATCTGAATTCTCATTTAGCTACTCAGCTTTATAAAAGATTTGTGATCTGCATATATTTTGCAAGACACCTGGTCAAAACCAACATTCCAGGACTTTAAATGATATTTAGTGTGTTCAAAACTTCAACATACACAACGATGAAATTTACAGCCTTATACGCATATTTACAGCAAATTGGAAAAAAATATAACATTTCTTCATATTAAACATAAATGAAAAGGCATCTTTGAAGGAGTAATGATAGAGTTCCTTCTCTTATGCCAGGATGCTGCCACTGCACCTCGCTCCTTACAAATCTGTCTCCTCTTGGGTCAAGTGAGTGTGGAGCCATTCCCAACACAATGGATCAATTGGCAGCCTATCGGCCATGGAGGCTTTCCGAAGATTTTTGTAAAAACCCTAGGTTTCCCCCTGACACTGCTCTGACTGATATTTTAGGGTTTTCTGACGTTTTTCTGAAGTTTGTGATTTTTTTGCAATTTTTGTGTTTTCAATGCAATAATGAAAGTACGGCTTTTGACAGAAAAATATAATAAATTCCTAAAAATTCCCAATCTTCAATTCATTTGAGAAATACAATAAGAAATGATGGTGTTGCCTTTATTCATCAAACGTTATTCATCTAACAATGATCTGGTAACATGCATAAAGAAATAATGAATTTTTATTGTGAAAAGAACCTGATTTTCTGGTACGGCTGAAGGTACAAATCAATACAGCAGAAATAAATATGATCTCTTTCCTTCCTTCTGGCATGCACAAATTGATCAAATGGTATAGGCGCCTCCTTCAGAGCAAACTGGAACCCTCAGATAGATGCGTTGATTTTTATTTAATGAAGACGACTTAATGACAGAAGTACGGCCCTGACAGAGGTACGGCCTGTCAGAAATCTGTAATAAATGTGGTACGGCCTCCTTAAAAATGATGTCCTAGCCTCTGTGGATGATGCGCCAAGAAGGTTAGTTGATCCCTGACACCAAACAACTGATGATAACTGAAGATGTAAATTCCTTTGAAGCTCTGTAGTTTCCTCTGAATAAGAAAACCTCTGTGGCAATAAATCAAGTGGTATTCCACACTCTCTGAATTGCTTTCCGTTGGAGATGGCTCGTTCCCCAAGGCAAACGAACATGAAACCCTAAGTCTCAGGCTCAGACCAAAAATTGATCAGTTTCAAACTCAATAACCTCATAATGCTCACTTCCCAATGCAAAATCCTCAAATAACCTCAAAAGTGCGATTTGCTACAAAATAGGGTTTTAATGAAATATTCATATTTTAATATTTTCAATTCTCCATAGTTCTCCACTGAATATTTAAATATTATTTAAATGTCAAATTGGCCCCCTTTTCATGATGGCGCACCCCTCAAGGAATAAACACTTAAGTTATAATATTAAATTATAACTTTATATTATAAACGTTAATTAATTAATATTTAATCAATACGATCAAATATTAATATCTCCCTCGTTTCTAACCCGATGATCGATCCGTCTGATGCTGACGAACTCTGAAGTGTTTCCTGAAACCGCCACAGCCAAACTGCTAAAAATAGCAGTGGTCCCATACTGCCTGCCAAGAACTGCTAAAAATAGCAATTCTGCAAATAACCTCTGATTGAGCCAAAACGAAAGACTGCTGATCAAATCTCTGACAACTGAAGCTGAGCCAAGCTCCGAAGTGACCCTCTATCCAGTCCATCGGCCTACGAGGGTCGTATGATAGGCCAATCCTGTCGTCTGAGAGATGTCACTGAGAAGGGGACATGACAATTTTATAGAAATGAGGTAAATATGATCTTCAAAACCATCCAATAATATTAGATGAAGTCAAATAGAAATGGCATAGAGAATCTACAAGACAATCATAGCTAACAAATCCTTGATGGCATAAAAACCCTCAAGGTGTTTTTCATATTCAATTGTAAAATGTTTTAATCTAACTCCTTACAAACATCCAAAATTTCAATGTGTTAGCCTCAAGTGTTAGGAGGTTAAAAGATGGTAGAAATGGGAGTCATGATATGTTTTAGTAATCTCCTCAATTACTTACTAAAAATAAGTACCTTCTAACTAAATTGCAACCAACAAATAAACCCTAAAATCACTTAAGTTACTTTCAAGTCAATTAAAAAATTACTTCAAATTAAGGTTGGTCTATCCATCCTCAATGTGAAAATAGATCACTTAAGATGACTTTCGTTCCTTGTTAAACTCCACAACTAAATCAATCCATCTTGACAATGATTGTCTCGATATAAAAGTTCTCTCCATTTATCAATGATTCTTTCCATGGAGACTAAGTCCAATGTTTTAAAATCCATCGAGCAAAGACCTTGCTAGAGCATGAGTTAATTGGTTTGGGTTTACTTATTCTCAAGTTCTTCAACACCTGCCTACAAGTTGGCCATGCTAGAAGAAAGATCACAAGCTTCCTTGGTGACTGTTGGAACCCAATCTAATAGTGCAAAAATCTGCTTGATTCCTAGCCCCTTTGTGCACTTGGCTTTATTGCACCCATCATATATAACCGACCTAAGAAATCTTTAAATGGGTCTCCCTTGGTCAAATTTGCATGTGTTGTTCCTCATCACCCCTCATATCCCTATAATATTCTAGAAGCTGAAAACAATCCAAAAGGTTCTAAGTTTGGGGTGTTCCTAGTCATTTTCTTAAGTTTTGGAAAATTTGCATACTTTAATGGACAATCGGACTTCTTGTGTCATACTACCTCTTGTCATTACTACTAGTCCTGAATGAAAGTTTTGCAAAGCTCACCAAATCTTTTCTTCCTTCCATTTTCCTTCATTCCATCAATTTGTGAGATTTAGATGGTCATCCAAACTTATGTCTCCCCTCCCAACCTCCTTCTACATTGAATCCCCGCATTTTCCCATTCCCTTGCTTCAATTCCCATTTCCCTACTTTGCAAACTTGTAGAGTTTCGATGGTCATCCAAACTTCCCTTCCCCATCTTTATGTCCCAATCCCTTCCTTTCCCTCTTTTCTTCCACTCCCCTTTTGTGGCATCCTATTGCACTTTCTGACTTCCTCCACTTTCAACTAGCGGTCCTGCATTGTTTTCCTACAAAGTTTCCAATTGGCTTTGTTGTGCATCTTCATCCTTTTGCAAAGTTCCTTTGGAGATCGGGATGTTATTACCTCCAATTCTATGCCCTTTCCCTACATTTTTTCCTACATTCTTCATTCACCCATCTTCATCCTTTGGTAAAGTTTCAATCAACTTATAGACTTCCATACACATGTCTAGTTCTCACCTCCAATCTCGCAATGAATCCCCACACCTCTCATGTTTTTGCATTCTCTATATTCCATCCAAACTTTTCGTGAAGACTTTCAATGGATTTCTAGACTTCCTTTGTTATGTCTAGTCTTGACCTATCTCACATCAAATCCTCACATTTCCTCATGTTCGCTTCAACCACTCCCCAAATCCTCCCAACACACCATTATTGACTAAATTTGACCCTACAACTACTCCATGAGGTTTTTCCCAACTAAAACGCCATTGTCCATGGATTTTCTTGCAATTTTAATAATAGATGATGAAGAATTCCAATTTACCATCAATGCAATGGTTGAGTTCCAAATTCCAATGATCTTCACACTTGTTCTAGATCGTCCATCTCACAAAATTTGTAGGTTTTACCTTATCTTGCATGCCAAAATTACGATATCCAATCCTTCATTGAATTCCTGCAAGCAACTAAGGAAAAAACTATAAACTTCCACACACAATCCTCAATGCCATTAATGGTCCAAGAATGGATGTGATTAGATGGGTAAGGCTTTCAAATGCCTCTTGGTAGTTGTGGACCCCTCAAAGAAATGATCTATGAAAAAACTTATGGTTGTTGATGTAAAAGGCAATCTCTGGTGTAGAGCCATGTGGAGATGATCTGAGCATGGCATGGCAGCCTATGCAATTGCAAACAACCTTGGCTCTTCCTCTGAAATTGTGTTGATATGGAAAGACATCTATACTTAGCCTTTAAATAAAAAAGGGGATGGAAAAAGGTTGAAGAGATGAAACAAAAGAGAATTCAGTTACAGAACATTAGGGTTTCTTTCCAACAACGGGTTTAGGGCATTTTTTGTATTGTGATTTTCTAGGTTCTCTCCCAAAGGGTGTGATACCATATTGTAATCCAAAAAGGAATGTTTTAATGAGTAAATTTGTCATCTTTTGAATGTTTCCATGAACATTGTATGTCCTTTTGATGATCTGATTGACCTTCCTAGTTACATTTGCTAATTTGAGTGTTATTTGACTAGTTTGTCAACTGGAAGGCAATAAAACTCCCTATGAACCTTTGCAAGGCATCTAATCAAAATAACACAAAAAGTGTGTAGGATTGTTTATGGATAACTAAGTTATGTTCAACTGGATGTTCTACAATTTCATCCACCTACATTTTTGCATGCATAGAGCTTAGCTTGTGTGTGGATTGAGAGGTATAGTCCTTATTGTTATCTTTGTTAAGGTATCATAGAATAGGTTTCATTTGGCATTCCCCTTTGGATCATAAAACCTAAGACTCTATTAGCCCTACCAGATAATGCTAACCGTCTACTTTGTGCTCAACCTCCCATCTAACCCACACTTTCAAAACAACAAATAATCATTATTTTTGGTATATATTATGTTGAATTTATTTGCTTTACTTCGATATCTAGACATATGCAATATCATTAGGATATCTCTAAGCAACATCTCCAAACTCTTTACATGGTTGTTCATTTTCTTTATGAAGGTGCAAAGCCCTTGTATTGTCAAAGCAGCATATAGGCACTTAGTGACAAACAAATAGGAGTGTTTTATGCAATGGCTATGGTTTGTTCCAAGGTTTATTTTCATTCCTTATATTTATCTTTAATATAGCACCTTAATGAATACCCCCTTGGCCTAGAAAGCCTAAAGTCGAGAAGACCTTACCCACCTTAGTAAATTGGTTCGTCATTGTCCTTGCCTAATCATAAGTTATAGGCCTCTTGCCCTGAATTTGACACCCCTAGCACTCAGAAATGGCTTTTTTTAGGGATTTGAGAACCTACAACTTTGAGCACCATCAATGACCATCTATCATAGTAGAGGCTATGAACTTTCTCAAGTTGTAATTTCTCTAAGATGAAACAAACCCCTCATGTGAGTTATGAGGGAGAACATAGTTTGTGTCATTTCCAAGTGTAGTGGCGCTAGTGTTACAAGACTCAAACTCAACAAGCTAAATTTTGACCCAAACTGAACCAAGACTCGGCAAATTGAAAAACCATGAAATATAGAAATTTTTAAGGATTTAAAACTTGTTTCATGCACCCTTTAATAAATGAACTTTAAAGACACAATAAACTAATCAAACAGAAGCTACTTTAATCACATACACAAGTATACATCGATCACATGAGTATAAAAGTGGATTTCAGCTTAAGGAAACAATATTATTAGATATATAAATTATAAATATTGTCAAATGTATACAAAACTCATGGATTATGAAATATATGGCATCAAAAAAAATATCAAATCTAAAAATATGTCTATGACTTAGAGTAGTCTACATCACTCATCCCAACATCACGGCAAGTCCTACACTAGTGTCTAAGATAGATAGGTCCTTGATTATAATGCAACCATGATTTTTGTTTGTGTCTTAATGACACCAACATCCAAGGCGCCTACTTGTGCTCTATTCTCCTCTTCTGCCATGGCTACTGCCTCTACCTCTTGATCCACTTGATCAACCCATGCAAGGTCCTCATCGCTGAAGATAGGATCCTCAACCTCAGTGATCCAATCTGACTACGGATCAACTTTCTCCACAATGATGGGAAATAAGTCAATGCCCAAGATTTGTTTGTGACGAAGGTAAAAGTTGTAATGAACATAAACAAGATTATTCAAATTTTGCATTGACAATCTATTCCACTTCGTGACTTCGTGGAGTGTATATGCTCAAACATACTCCGATTGCGCTCACATCTTAAAGCATTGCATGCTTGATTGAAGATGTGAATTGCAATCCTCTAAAGATTTGGCACCTTCGCACAAAACCTTTTCCACAATGCATCTAAAATGAGAAGAAGAAAAAATCAATCTCACTATCTAAATTTGAATTTCATTAATGTTAAAAATGAGAAAAGTAAATTACGCCCTTAATAGACTTTTACCTTACTACAATGACATCCAATTTGTCTTACATATCTCTCATGCAAAGAGGTCTACTTGTGCAAGTTTGAAGATATAACTATTAGTGATTATCTATGCTCAAACCTGAAGATCAGGTGCCATCTGCTCTATGACTATGTAGAGCCCACTCAAGACCTCCTCATCGGCCTTGAAATCTGTGCAAAATTGGAATGTTGGATTGAGGAAATGGACAGCTACATGTAAGGGCTTGTGAAGCTAAAGGTGCCATTGTTGATCAATGATGTCCCATATGGAATTATACTTATCTTGAACCCTAGCATAAATGGATCGTATGTAGCCCATCATAGGCTTCTCTCCATCAACTTGTAAGAAAAAAAACTAAAGGCTTTGTGAACTACAATTATTGTGAAACATTAACCTACGTGTGAACAAAAATAAGCAAATGAAATGGAAATATAAACAAAATATAATGAAAATCTACTTCTACGATAACTTTGGCTACAAGCCAAAAATTGTGCTCATCGAAAATTCAATCAACCATGTCAACCCATACATTGGTCTTAGGATATGATGATTTAGATCACTCCTCACTAAAAAACATGTGTTTCAAAGTGGCCTTTAACTGAAGCAAGGATTGCAACATGATAAAATTTGTTGAAAAGTGGGTTATTTTGAGACGAACCAACTCCTTTTTCATGAGTTTTCTCATTACGTTGAGGACCCAAGTATGATTGTATATGTATTTATAAATATTTTTAGCATGCTCCACACATGCCTTGATCCATGGAATCTTGCCAAGATCCTCTAAAATTAACACAAGGAGCTTCACACTTGAGCAACTTAGAGAAATTTTTCATCTAATCCTGAGTTCATAACTTGACAATCACTCTAGGGGCGCATTGGTCTAGGTAGTGCACTTTTGTTAGAATTTTACTTTAACAACTTGACCCACAAGTGATTTTGAATGCCATATTTCACTTGTATACGCTTTTATCATGTTAGCAACTTTACATAAGGAGCCTCATGGGTGCACTCAAGGTCCTTGAAACACTTTTTGGTTCTAATTCTTCATGGCATTTGCCTTGTATGTTAGAAAAGTAATTTGTGTTCTAATTTGATGTTGATTTTTGCCACTTAAGTGAAAATTTGGTTTTTGCTATGTTCCTTGGGGACACATCCCTACATAATTTGACCTCTTCCCCTATAGGGGACATTTCAGAGATGCAAGGACAAGCAGGAAACATCCCCACTAGTGCTCAATTTTAAAAAAATAGGAAATGTTTCGAGGACATTTAATTTGAGAAAGAAATGCCAGGAGATGATAGGAGATGGCTAACCATCCCTGGGACAGGCACGAAACATTTGGGTCATCTCAGCTAGTTCCTACAACTTAATCAACATAAAATGCAATTTAAACCAAAAAAACACACAAAACTAGAAATAAAAAGAAAAAGAAAAAGGGATGGGGCACCCACAAGTACCCCCACACCCTTTTACACAACTTTAAACTTAAAAAAGCCACATGTTAGGTCCCAAAACAGCTCTCCTAAATCCTAGAGATTTTTCCACCTTCAAGGCCAAGGGTTTGTCTTCAAGAAGGCAAAAAGGGGCTCATTAAGAGACTCAAGATGGTTAAAGGTTAACATATGAGTCTCCTACTCTCCAGGGCCAGCTTCAAACCAGAAGATTATTCCTAGAGGTATCCTAAATAGGCACTTAAATCAAACAAAATGAACAATTACACAACCCACAACAGTCATACCCAAATGTAGACTTAACCCTAATAACTATCACTAAGTTAAGTCCAACCGACTGCAATAACTTCTATATAGCTGATTCAAATACTCTACACACGTGTCTATAGATGACAATAGTGAAGCAATCTCTTAAGATAATTTATTTCAAACCTTTTAACATTTAGCAAAGTACAAACATGTTGCAAATGATTCGTTGATAATATAACATTTTGTTTCACCTAAAATCCATCGTTGGTTTTAATAATGAATCATAAACAACATTGAACTAATCTACTTCTACTTCCTATACTATTGGTGAATGATTTTGATGATTTTATGGATATGGAAGGTCAATATTCCTATTGATCATTGCCTTATTGGGTAAGAGTTATATCCAACCATAACAAGAAAAGCACTATAAATAACAGACAAGTACGATGCAAAATAAACACTTATGCTTAATAATCCTTCTTTGAACTCATTGATCCACAATAGGTAAGAGACCATTACATATACCAAAAATGCAACAGATTTAAACGCTGCAACATTTTCAAATGCCTATTATAGCTGCACCAAAAAATGTGATGGAAGAAATTTTACAAGAAGAGGGTTTGTCACACCTCTCACTCCACAAACAATCCAAAATATCGATGAACAGCCATGAAGACAACAGTTTACATACATCTGCTACAATAGCTACCTCTCTACAACTTAGAGAGCAGCTCTAATGGTGGATAAACTATCAAATATTGAAACCCTAGACTATTTTGCACTATGGCCAGAAAAAACCCCAAAAAGCCAACAACCGCCCTTTGCATGAATGAAGAAGTTACATATATAGATTGGCAACCTAGGAAATCGGGTTGTGTAGAAGAATGCATGCAAATTTGATTATGTAGAGAGTGCTCATGTCCTAGCCACTGTCGTGATAAATGTCGTGTATCAAAATCGGCCATCTAGAATAGTGAGGAAACCATTTTATGTCCATTAACCTTACCTTTGCATATTAATGGCGTGTGGACTTTTGTGCAAGGATGAGCAAATCACCAGGAAAATCTGCTAAAAGAGCAACCTAGAGATGGCATGTCACTTGTCATGCTCTATAACAATAGGTATGGGCTAAGCATTGATCTTCTTCCACAAATCCACGCCACTACACAAAGAATGATTGTTTGAGGCCATCTAATTGAATGTGGTAGCTAGGAAAACCCTTTGCATTAATATCAGGTAGGTGGAAAGGACACGCTGAACATTAATGTGAAATTCTAGGCATTCTAATGCCTGTCAATTTTCAAGTTCTGAGAGAAACTTAGAAGCATGGATCTTCACACAAAATTGGTGGATGTCAAGCCTCAAGGAGAAATGGAGAACAAGAACTTAAGATTGATGGGGACCAAGATGTGGGATGGAATAGGAACTTGGAACGTAAGTTCCAAATCCAAATCAAAGCCCAAAGCCTGTTGAATGTATCAAAGGTTGGGAGTGGGCAAAGAACAAGGAACTAGAACCTTAGGTTCCAAATTCCATTCAAGGACCAAAGCCTAATTGGGAACCAAAGGCATGACAATGTCAAGGAGCAAGAGATGGGAAGGAATGTAGAATAAGGACATTAAGTTCCAAGTCCCTATCAAGGCCCAAGGTCCAACAGGGAATAAATGTAAGAAGGCTTTAGAAGGGGAAGTAGGGTGCGGAAAGAGACACGGAGTTGGAATTTTAGGCTCCAAGTCCTCATTCCTTACTGAAGCCCAAAGTCCTCTGAGAGAAGAAAGTAAGGACACAAAAGAAATGGAGGATGGAGTGAGACAGGGAATAGGAACCAAGGAGAACCAAGGAACTATGGATAAGTTCCAACATCCATGAAACCTCCAAAAACCCGAAAATCTAGAAAATATTCAAGGGAGAAGCCAAATAATTGGGCCATGACAGAAAAGTAGTCCCTTAACACGTTTTACTAAGGGGTTCAAGATAACACCAATTTTGAATGAACATCCTCAAACACTATTTTAACATAGGTGACCCAACTGGAGGCTACTGAAATAGGTTATCAATAGAGGGTGAGATAGGGCTAAGACACACAACATGGAAGGGACTCAATCAAAAAATTGGCATTGCAGATTTGAGTCCCAACACCACACTAATAACTTAAAACAAAAAACACTCATTTTGCCATTTTCCATATTGTGAAGAAGACAGAAGGAGAACTATTGTGAGAAGAGATGAGAATGGTAGTGAGAAGAAGGAAAGAGAGCATCAAAACTATTGTGAGAATAATGGCATATGCCTTGAAGGTTTGTGCGGTCTCCAAGCTACTGCCCTCCACCCCATTGGGGGCACCACTCCCAAACTATTGTGTGGAGCATTGCTCCTTGACCCCATTGGGGTGTTGCCCCCAAACTCTTGTGAGGGACACTACCCCTCAACCCTACTTACAACTTCATATAGTCAATCAAGAGGAATAGGCTTATGTCTCGACAATTGGAGAAGTTGATGGTTGTGCATAGTGCCTTGTGCCTTCAAGATCCACAAAGTCCTTCGTCAAACTCCAACCACATGTTGGGATGTTGATCCCCAAGATGCCACACAAGTTGATGACAAGAAGACACAGGAGGGAATGGTTGGGGTTCCATTGGATAAAGCAGTCCCTCACAATGGCAATTACTTAGACTTAGACTCCAGTTTTGATGCAATGTTAGCAAATGCTGATTAGGGGCAGTAACAAATTTTCTATGTTTTGTCATATTGTGATTGAGACTTGGAGCCTTTGGACATTTTGTTATAATTTTTAAACAATACATATGCACATTGACAATGAAAGCAATTGAATTTTGTTAATTCATTTGTCAACTTTCATGTGAAAATTCAATTCAACTCTAATGTTATGTATTAAGGTTCTCCAATGTATTTGATGAATGTCTTATCAATGTTATCATACAAATATTTGAAATTTCCTATATTTTAATTTTTCCTTATTTTCATAGCCATCCCCTATCATCCCTATCATAGAAACTTGGTGTTTGTTGGATCTAGACTAGGAAAAGTAAATACATTGGTTCAATGCATGCTAATTTATGTGAGTGGCGAGCTTAGTAGTTGGTAGTAGGTAGTAGACCTAATAGTCTATCCAGCTATAGTCTAGACTATCTAGCTGTAGTTTTGTCAGTCGCCTTGTAACGACCTGTTCCTTGCGTTAAAAAAAAAACTTTCCAATTCTCACTTAAAACATGTAAAGGTAACAAGTAACAAGACAATATAATAAAATTTCTTCCTTTCTTTATTGATAAACACGTACAAGTTACATTATGTTTTCTCATGAATATCATTTTCATTGCAAATATAAAATAGAGTTAAAAAGTAATACAGTTACATACATAGCTCGTAAGCTTTTGCACAAATAGAAGTAAGAAGGTCCAGGAGTCCTTCCTTTCAAATCTTGGTACATCGGCCGCTCGCTGTGGAGGAGAAACATCACTCGGGCGTTTTTCCGCCAACCACGGACTTATAATGTAGTCCCCCGCACGATCATTTTGCAATGAACGGCCCACCCTTCGAAGAAGAGATTGGTGGGGTATCCTTTAACGATTACCAACTGAGCATAGTGCTGTGTCCTACACAACTAGTACCTTGCTATTTCACAATCTCGAACTAGTACTCAGATCACAATGAACTGACAATGTAGTCTCAACTATCTCACATCTAGGTGGATGTCGTACCTTTCACTACTTTGGCCAAAGTATTCTCATTCAGTACTTCGAATGAAGGTCATCTATCGTAAACACTACTCAGGGTCGATTTGACTTGAGGCTATCTTACTCTACGCATAGGTTTTGTCCTTCAATGGATGAAACCGTCATCCCAGACATCTTACAATCATACTATCTTGATGGAGATGAACAGTCTACAAGTGTTTTTATTTTATTCCTCCTATTCAGGAAATCTTTATCCTAGGTGTACTTAGCTTACTCAGTTATCTAATAACCTAAGCTAAAAGACCATACTTGACTAGACCTTCATTTCGAACCTAGTAGTAAATAAGTATATCTACGTATTCTCCATATAGAGATCATACAAAGTTTGCAAAAACAATCAAATGCATATAAAACCCTTCTCTATATAATGCAGATTAAGTAAAGCTACCCTTGAGCTCTTTAATCGTTTGATTCTCTTTTCACTACCCCCTTAATCTAAAGTTCTTATACATTTGCCTTTAAATGAAATGCTCAAAGAAAGTTTGCCCAGTCAGTTCTCAATTAATTTTGAGCTATTTGAAATCTCAAACACACCACAAAGAAATATGCAGCCTTTCAACAAGAATTACAAAGAAATAGAAAATCATGCTTGATATTCAAAGAGTACGGTGAACTCCAAGATCACTTTTTCACAATGGCACAATGGCACTCCAAGATCATTCTTTCACAATGGCACTCCACTATAGAAGATTCGCCCAGCAATGACTCTTAATTCTCACAAAGTATCAAAGATTGTATTGCTGCAATTGCTTGTCAAATACTGTCCAAGTTCTCTGTATCTTGCTCACTCAGCATTTAGAAAATGCAGTAATATGGTAAATATCACAACTCAGAAAAACAGATTTGTAAACTCAATGACTTGCTAATCTCAAATTTCAAAAAAACAGATATGTAAACTCAATGACTTGCTAATCTCAGATTTCAAAAACAGATTTGTAAACTCAATGACTTGCTAATCTCAGATTTCAAAAACAGATACCACAAAGAATGGCTGGGCGTCCATTTATAGGCCCGAAATGCAACGAAATCCACTAAAGCAGGCATGAGAATTGACAAGAAGTCTCAAGAATTAGTCAAAATGATACTTGGCAAGTTTCTAAACTGTTAATCATCAAAAAGAAGGTGAATCGACTTCCTTTTGAGCCAGCAAATGAAGAATAAATCAACTCTCATGGCGGATTTTGACAACTCAAGGTGTCCTCCAGATTTTAGGTTAATTTTGATATAAATGATTTGAAAATTTTGTTTCAAATGATAGGTCGAGCCTGCAACAATCCAGGTTGCCATTTCAGACGCCTAAAGAATAGTTTTTGGTCATTATCTATTGACCTATTCTCTGCCCGCGCGCTTCAGACGCGTTTTTCTTCCTGCGCGCGTCTTCCTCACGCGATTTTTCATGAAAACGTATTTCATTTCGTTTTATTTTCACTTTCATAGTTTCGACATAGTTTTAAAACGAAATTATATTTATTATATGCCTTAAAGAGGTGTCATTAAAAAATGAAATCTTCAATTATTTTTCATTCGAAATTGCTCTTCACAGATTAATACGTTTTAAATAAAGCTTTAAAATAAGACTTCATTTAAAATTACTTTAATAATTTTACCATGATATTAAATATTACTCAAGGCAATATTTACTTAATTTCCAAATCCTTTGATTTATATATTCAATATATAAATATATATTTCAGTTATAAAAATATTTACTTTAATATATATGTATGTGTATATAAGTATTTAAATATTTCTATTTAAATATATTAGATTATATATACATACATATATATTTAGTAAAATTATAATATAAATATGTATTTATATGCAATTAAATATATAAATATTTACATATTTAAATATTTACACTTATACGTACTAAACGTTAAACATGTATATTGCGAGCCAGTCAGCGTACTTTCAGTATACATTTTACGTCATTGTGTAAATATGTAAATATGTAAATCTCAAGCAAATATAATAATAATAGCATCGTTATACACATGCGATAGGTAACGTGAGTAGGTATACACATGTATATCCTGTATGCGTATGTGTTTTGTATACCATGTTGATACGTACGTATGGCATATCCATCTGCCAAGCATACGTATGTATCGATATGTATATACATATGGATATGTGTACACAACATACATGTATATACGTACTCGCCCGACCTATCCTTTCATATTTTCACACATGATTAAAACACAACAAGTTAGACATAAGTAATCATCATTCAGATAGCACAAAAAAGTAACCAGACTCCCTAAGCCTATGGAAGACTTATCTGACTAAGATTACTTGGTCTAAGGAATGTGTGTGTATGCTCAATTTGGTAATCGTTACTGTTTACCCGACCAAGTTCCTCCCCGAATGATGTCTCTCCTTTGTCCGGAGGAACAGTCTTCATACCTACACATCATGACATGACATCAGCAGTCATATGCTCATAACAAGGTAAAAACATCTCACAAGTTAGAATTACATTATCCATAACTTATATGCTACATTTAATTAAGAATTAAATCATTAGAAGTAACAATCAAATGAAACCATCATTCAAATAGGACACCTTCATTTAATAACATGATCAAACATGTTTTATTCATCATAAAGATTCAAACATTACATTTAATTGCCCTATGCAATAGTAGCTATAAAATCGGGATGTAACACACCTAAGGGGCCTGACAATGTTAACAACCAATCCATGGCTCCAACAGTTACAAGATCACGAACACTAGCCATCCTAGTGACCTATTTCTTTGTTGACATTAAAAAGTGCATGAACTTTACCATTTCGGTATATTTTGCCTTGCAACATGACACACAACTCCCTAGAAATGCATCCAAGTCTGATATGAATTTTTCATCCTCTAGCATAATATAACCACCAATATGCCTCTTCCTGACTTTGAATTGCCCTCAAGTACCTTTCCTTCATCACAACATGCCTCCAAATGCATTCATTTTCCTTCCTATACACTTCACTACTTCTCGTGTATCTCAGCTGACAACCCACCTCATTTGACATGCTTGCAAAACCATGTCTCTTAAGCCTTACAAAGATATTAGCTAATATGACGATGACCATATTGACAACCATAAGAAATAAGGACTTAGATTTAGCTTATAAAGGAGAAACGAGGTTTACACAATATTTGACCTAGTATGAAAAGTTTTGTATGGGCACAACAAAGTAGAAGTGTCAACCATCATTTAGGCCACCGAGGCATCTAACCTTCACACAAAGCCTTCCATGGATTACAATTTATATTCATTATATTAGAGATATTAAAGGAAAACTTTAGGAATTGATTTTTCCTCTACAATGCTACCTAAGGAAATTATTTATCCATGGATGGTATGACCAATGCTAACAGATTGGCATGGCCTAAGGCATTGGGTACTTCTGTATTCAAAGAAAAACATTTAAGCTTTGCACCTAGAACACTTTCTCTCTCTTTTTCTTCTCTTTTGATGCTATTTGGTATTCCAGGTGAACTAGGATTTGAAGATTTCTTATCTTTTCTTCTCTTAGTAGGATCATCATCACCAACAACTTTTGTGCCCTTAACAAGCAATTTTTTCAATAAAATCCAATTGTGTCAAAAAGACTCTTCAACTTGTGAACCTCGTTGCTCCAAAGCTCTAGTTGTATAACTACCACCACTTTCAATGCTAAATTTAAAAATAGGTATTTCCATCAGTTCCAAAGTGTGAATAATATCATGTGACTATAGGTTATCAAAGATCTCGCATCTCTAGTAAACATCATTGAGCTTGCTGAGATACTGAATTTCATCTAATAACTAAGATAAAAGGGACTCAAATCATTCTTTGAAAAACACTCCCTGCGACTTGCGGGACTAGTCATGGCAATACTATTGCATGATAGTGTGGGGGCCAACAGATTCAAATGATTTAACTTCCTCCAATCTCACTAGTGATCATGCAAGTGTCTTTCCTCTTTGTAATTTTCCCAGGTATCTTCATCAAAATGCAAATGCTACATTCAATTTTCCCCTCAGATCTAAATGGTTTCTACCATCTTCCATAGGGACAAATTGTAGATCCATAGTCAGGTTAGCACCATGGCTTTATCTTTGCAAACAAAGTCATTGATTCAAATTCAATAATTGATAGGTGAAGACCTCTTACACTCCCCATTTAAGACCTTACATAACTCCATGGTTTATTGCGAGAATTCCATTAGGAAGGAAATCAAGAATATGTTTGGAAAATCAATAAGGCTTTCCACAAAACCTTAAGGCACAAATGTATGTGTATGAATCATGTTGTATAAATCAAATGGCCTGCCACTTGATTGTTTCATCCCTTTCTGAGAAATACAAAAATCTGAATTTCCACACAACTCCAAGATCATTGTTGTAAATCTTCTAGCCTTTCTCATAATTATCCCAATAGAACCCAGGATAACACATGTATGTTGGAGCATTTTGTTTCAATAATCCCCTGCCACTTGAAGAAGATAACTTGTTGGCAGAATAGAGAAGAGCATATTCAAGATAATAAGTCGTGTCAAATAACTTTTTATCAATAATTCAAATCAACTGTTGGTGGATGGAATTGTTTGATAATAATACAAGCCCCTCTAAAATGTGTTTGTTCCCATAAATTTGCTTCATGAAGAACATCTAGGGAAGAAAAGAATCTGCATTGGGTTCCCAAACTACTCTATCCAAGAGGACAATGGCATGTTTGCACTTGTCTTTGAACTTAGTACGCTTAGCAAATTCTACTTTCAAATAGTTCCTCATCAACATGGAAATTCAGGTTTTGTTTATAAACCAACATCGTCCATAAACTTGGCATTATAAGTGTGAAAGGATTCCTCAATGTTCACTTTGACAACAACTTCAGGAATCAAAAGCATTAATTCAAAAAACTACATACTGAGAATGGCCAGCTCATGTCTGTAAACTATCTTGATCATCCAGCTTTTTCTATTGTAATGCCTAGCAGATTCCAATACCAAGTCAAGAAAAGTGATCATGCAATTTTTTATTTGTAACGCCTAATGCATTCCAATACCAAGTCAAGACAAGTGATCATACTCAGAAAATAGGCCAGAAGAATCAAACAAGAGGCTAAGTGAATCTCATAAAGCTTTTCGTAGTAATTTTTCAGATCATAACTTTGTATCAACATATCTTATGCCAAATCCTGGACATTTTCCACTTTGTTCAACATATTAAACAGCTTTAATTTCATCTTGTACCTCATCTTTCAACAACAAAAGGCAATTTCAAAGTTGTAATCTTCAGAAGAAAAATGGGATTATATATGCTAGATCAAAGGTCTCAAAATTAACAATACAGCCAATTCAACATGCATATGGCCATCAAATTTAGAGATTTGATTTTTAATAAACCAGATTTCAATATCTTGTTTAGTAAAATTTATTTAATTCCTATTGTTAGGAATATGAGAATTCATATTTCACCCTTTCATTGTCATGTCCCTTTTCCCAAATTAAAATATATTTTTATTAAAATTAAAATAAAAAGTGTCTTTAGACAAAAGCTAAAATAAAAATTTTAAAAAATAATACATATAAATAAGAATAAATAAAAATAAAATTTAAATAAAAGTGTTTTTAAATTTTGGAGGGAAAATAGGTCCCCACAGGGCCAAATGGGAGAGAGTTACATCTACAAGCTCCAATCATTCATTTCGATCATCCAAATTCTCATTTTCTGACATTCAATTTTGAGTTCCAGTTTATGTGTGCATTCAAGGACAAAACAGAAACCCCCTCGATTGCAAACCACTGAGGTTAGGACAAAAACCCTACCTCATTTGGCAATTCTACATAGAGATTTCAAAGCGCTAATTGAGATCTTTGTTCCAATTCTAGGTTGAAGCAATCAGGTCTGCATAAAAAATCTTGGAGGATAAATTTCTGACTTCTAGAGCACCATTGATTTTCAGATTGTTGAAAGAAGCTTGATGTTGTTTCAAGAGCTGCACCAGCCCTTTCCTTGGCCATAGGTAATTTTATTCTCCGCCAGCCACCATTAGAGGACGAGCTGTGCCACAAGGGAGAGATCGCAGCTATAAAAAAGACTGCAACTGGCCACTGAGGAGTCAACCATAAGCACAGCCACTGGGTTACACAGTCTGCACCATTTTGGAGCACCCTTGTGGGCCTGGCTGTACTTTACATTCTATTGTATACACCTTTTAGAGTGGTGAGGGAGTAAGAAGCATAATAATCGGTGAAAGGGAGGTGGACTCAGTCTGCGCAACGATATATTTGTACCACCTAGACCCGCCATATTGCAGAACTGCATGCCATAAGGGAGATCTCCTGCTCATCCATAAAGGAGTGATGCAGTACTAAGGTTACCTGTAAGTTGTTCATGTGCAGGAGGGTTTCCAGCTACATCTACAGCTGAGTTACACCTGAGAAAAGTGATTTATCTCTGTGTGTTTTAGATCTGAATTCTACAGTCAATTAACTGCTGCAATATACTTACAGTCCAGCCCTGCTAGTTATTATGTAACTGGTTAATCTGACTACTCTAAGATAAATGCTATGAATTGTCCACATGTCTGAGTTGTAAATTTTCAGTTTTAAACAAGTTTTGATAGCAGATTACCTTCATATAGCTGGTTTATTGCAAGAAAGAAAAGGAATTCAAGATTGGGATATCACATTCATATTAAACTTGCGCTTCAAAGTATCATTGACAACTTATGGTTTATGGAAGTGGCATTTGATAGAGCATGTCTTGTTTCCAAGATGCCTTCCTCGTACATGTAATGTGTTTCAAGAACACCTCCATTAAAGGTGGGACTAAACCTGTTTTCTCTTTATTTTTTATGTTTGTATAGAAATGACAGGGACAGCCTACTTACATAGGTGTGGCCTTCACTCAAGGCACCCTTCTCCTGTGCAGTGGCATGGCTTATGTGCAGCTCTTTGGTGGGAAGAGCGGCCTGATTGAGACGCCTTGGAGGGTGTGGATTTTAGAATGCTTCCTTGTGGTGAGCATGAGCAACAAGAGTAGTGTCTCTGTACACCAGTAACTCATATTTGAAACATTCCTCTCTCACCCATTGTCATGTATGCCACTTGCGACTTTTGAAATCAAAATTTCACATAGAACCAAGATAAGCTCAATGTGTAACATGAGCTTGGTAATGATATTGCACTATGGAAGTTTGACACCATCTAAAATACCACTGCATTGCGATAATTCTCTCAGCCATTGTCGTTCTTATATGCAATGTCACATTCATTTTCTCTATACACACTACCATCTAGTCATTCTTCTCCAGGATCCATTCACTATTTTCTAGGAAAGAAAAGAAATTTTTAATCATGTGTCTGTATGCACAGCAAGTAATGCCTAAAAAACCTCAACATCTCATCTAGTTCCAGCCTGAGTGCTCCCTGCAACTCATCAATCCCTTTGGAAAACCAAGGCAACTTGGTCATTACTCTCACAAGGAGCAGAGATGAAATCTCCTCCAACCAATCCCAATTCTGAATACAAGTTACTGCAATGGTTTAGATATTTTTTATTTTTTTTTAGACTGCAGGAATCGGGTAGCCCCCCCTATAAACTGCAGTGTGCCTGGTAAAACTTTTTTCACATGACCGGTGACGCTGGCGTGACACGCCCTCCAATACCACAGGGACGGAGGGGATACTAGACCTCGTGACCTCTTGCCTGCAACAAGATGCTTTAGCCAATCGAGCTAGGCCCTCCGCCCAATGGCTTAGATAATTTATAATCATTATATAACCACATTTTCCATGCATCCAACATGTCTCAGTAGTCTTGTGAGTTTGAAGTACATAATGAGGCCACAAATCAGAGGGTGGAGATAGAGAACAAGAAAAACAAATCCATCTAAAAATATTACTCGCATTGGCCCCTGTACACATGCTACCACATGCCTTCTCTTTTATCCAAGCAGGAGCTGGAAGTTGGAGAACATCTTGTTTTCTTAAAACTCACACACATTTTAAATACCATTTTTGCAAAGTGGAGAGTGAAGGTGAAATGACAAAGGGCTCCTTTTGGTATATCACTTCTGCCTCTTTATTTTTATTTTATCATAATGTTCTTAAACTTATATTCCCACTTCTTCATGCAAATTTAAGGTGGAATCAGATCTTGAGTTTAAAATCACGGGCCTTACCTTCCATTATTTTCTTTTATCAAGACAAAGAACCCAATTCAAGGCAGAGGGAAAAGGTTTAGAAACAATCAAGTTGAAAAATTAGCATGCAAAGTAGACTTGTACTCTATTTTGATTTGAATGAACCTCTTACTTTCATAATTGGTCACAAGGAAGCAATAAGTAAATTTCACTTTTCATTATGCACTAATAGAACATTTAATGTAAATGGCACCCCCTACAAGATTATTTCAGTCTTGGTTTGTGGTGGTGACATATTGATCAAAACTCAAGCCACAATACCAGATCCACTATCTTGAAAACTCTGGAGATTCTCACTTACATATTACAGATTGAGCACAATTTATTTGCTGTGAGTTTTCACTTTAACCCTGGAAATCAATATATTGATTTAAATAATCAGTATCAGTCATTATAATCTGAATTTTGCTCAATGGAGTTACAACGTTCAGAATACCTGCTTTCACAATAATTTCAATTACATGCATACCAATGAGCTACATATCAAAATGTACCCTTCTAATTGAAAATAACTACATTGCTGAATCGGCACATTTTCCCACTAATTATGGGTACGAAATGTCTCAGAATTGGAACTGGAACCGAAAAGCCTACAGATTTGTCCAAAGTTCAATTTTTTTGGTGCTGAAACGATTCCATGAAATGTGTCCCATACCCGCACAATTTGAGCAGTGATGTGGCATTTTCGGACCAGTTCCAAGCATAGTTTCACTTTAGAAAAGAAAAAAAAAAATCCTAAATTGGTACATTTCATCCCCATTCGATGATTTCACAAATTTTTATCGGTCTACAAACACAAACATGAAGGGCGTTTTCCTATTTCACAGCTAAACCAAAGGCAACATTTTGAAGATTTGCAAATAGACTACGCTTGATCCTCCACTCCACAGTGCATCAACAACATAGCAGAAGACGCTTGATCCTCCACTTCACAATGCATTGACGACATAGCAATATATTCAAGTCCCTTTTCTTTTCATTTTTTTAAGCTGCAACCTACAACTCAAAACTAGTCAAGAATGGAGATTCAAAACCCTAGTTTTCATCACTTCAAAGTTCAAACCCACACCTCCTATAAACTCTTCAATAATAATAATAGTTATGTATTTATTATTTTAAAATTAATATTAACTTTGTATTTAAATACAGGATATTTAAATAGTATACTATATATAGATAATAGTTTTGTATTTAATATTAAGTTTTCTATTTGAATATTTAATATTTAAATAGTATATTTTTTTTTTTTATCCGTAAGAAATTGTGGACATGGGGTCCACTCCCATATATAAAATAATAAAATAATAATCACATCAGCCTTCTAATAGGGGTGCATCTAGTAGATCCCCAGCTAAGGAAAATCACAAAAATGGGCCAAAACATAAATGATTATTGTTGCCACTTACAGTAACATAACCTATGTAGAGCTATGCTAAAGGCAAGCAAAGATGCTTGCAACAACGAAAAGAAAATTGCCCCAGTAGGGCACCACAGGCTTTTTAAATTTCAAAATTCTTGCCCTTCTTGGCTGATCTTTATGACATTTGATGGGAAGGTTTAGCTTTCTTCCTCTTGACTTTTGTCCAATCTTGGTTAGTATGAGAAGGTGACTCAGAGAGATGTTTTGTTGTTCCACTTGTATTGGTAGCCATTTCCCCTGAGCCTAAATTCACAAGAAGTAACGAAGATCCAAAAGGGTTTGCAATATTGACTCCTTTTCTAGAGTTGTCATTTTTCCCAGGAGATTTTGGAGTTGTTGGAGTGTTGCTCCCATTTTGCCCATATGCCTCTTGCAAGGAAGGAACTCGCAAATCACAAGTGGATTCAGGTTTTTTCACAAGATGCTTTGAAGAAGCATCAATAGAATAATGATGTGGGAGAGCATCAATCCACCTAGATTGGTGCTCATATTTTATTTTGGATCTAGAGCAATTGTTGGCCATGTGTCCAATTGTGAAGCATCTTCTACATCAAAAGGGCAAGCCTTCATAGTCTAAAGGCTATGACCAACTACGATCAGAAATCTTGAAAGTAATATCCGCACGGAGATCTCTTGAGGTGTCCATATCAACAAGGATGCGGATAAATGTTGTGTGGGTGAAGTTGGAAGTGTCTGTGTCTATAGCCAGAAAGATACCCAAAGAGTCCAATAGCTTCAAAGCAAGACTGAAACTAGAACTGCAGCGAGAGATTTGCAAGGTGGACCCAAATAGGTTTCACCAAAAAAGATTGAGTGAGAGGGTTGAATTTTGGATACAATGGTTTAAGGAGATGATTTTGTCCCCAGCACCATCATTCATGGAGGATGGCATCCCTATCCTATTTACAGTCAAACACCACAATAAAGAATCCCTGCGCACAAGGATATACCTCCACATTACCTTTAAGCAAGGGCTGCCAAGCAACTCTGATCCATTTGTGCAGATCTGGAAGTTTTGGCCAATCAGACCATTGGCAATGAAAAACAGCTCTCCATCGATAACATCCTTCTTTAAATCTTTTGAGAAAACTAAAACAAGGGTTGAAGAAGACTGCATGAGAGGGGCTTTCGGGCAGGTCGTAGAGATCAACTGCGAATTAGGGGTCAATCCGCACCTTCTTGGTCGGGCATCCCAAGCTGAAGGCTTAACCCCATGTGCGACAATGTCTTTAAAGGAAGAGCCCTACATAGCAATAGGTGTCTCCAAGCCACAACAAACAACAAACAAACTTGGAGGGCGATCAAGGGCGCTAATGTTGCCCAAAACAACCCCAGGAGAGGCCAAATTTGAGTCGAATGCCCTAGGCGAAAACAATTTCTGGCACATTTTCGGTTGCAGAGTAGAAGAGAGAGTCGATTTTAGGGCATACTTTGCCTTGAGAATTTCCAAAGTCGAGCCCAATACAAGCAGTGCCATCCATGTCCCGATTGCAGTAGACCACAGAGGAGGCATCTACGCAGACGGTGGTGGAAGATCTAGAGACCTTGCTCATAGAAGGGTTCTATGTAACATACACCCCTGATATTTCTTCTTTTTTTTTTCAAATCCCCCATTTACTGGTTGCTTGTTCAATGATGTGTTTGTGTGTGTTTTTTTTTTAATGAGTTTGCAATAGAATATAACATGAAATGAAAATAGCAATGAATCAGAAATGCTAGAAACTAAAACCCTTCAATAGAAATTGAAACCAACATCATAGTAATTCATTTTTTGTTCAACATCAGATTATTACGATGGAAAATCAAACTTGTAATGAACCTATTTCAACAACAAGAAGACTCTTGAAGAAGCACCAAATCAACATAAGCTTAACCTTCACGAATCTTCCTATTCTTCAACGCCCAGGACTCTTTTTTCCAATGCCAAAGTACCCAAAGCCCAACTCCACACGTGCTGGTCAGAAAACAAGGTTTTCTCCTGGCAAGGGCGTCCCTCCTTGAAAAGTCGATTTGCTCTAGAAATTCAAATGCACAGCCAAAAAATTACGTTCTTGTGCTTGAAATGATCAGCAGGAGATGACTCTTCTAATGTTCAAATATCCATTTTGATTCTTCAATCCATTTTAGAGTTGTGAGCATAAACATCAAATCTGGTCCAGAAGTGCAAGGCCCAGAAAACGCAAATAAACACACCAAAATATTTACCAAACACTCCAAAACTGAAAACAATCAAAAGCAAACCAAAAACTCATCAAAATATCTAATAAATCTTCATTTCCCAATCTCCAAATTCGAACTCTGTGAAGCTCAATGTGATTCCTACTGTAGAACCACTCTCTATCTGATTAGGGAGCATATTTCACCACCGAAACCAGCCCAAGCAAAGAGGGTTTTCGTCCTCAGTTTGCAGCCCAAGCACTTTGGAAGAAATCCAACAGCATTTTGTTATGTTGTCAAAGCCAAGATGAGAATATAAAGCTTTAGGGCGAATGGACTCCAAACTCCACTTAATTTCTCCCTAAAATCCAATGCCATTCTCCTCCATTTAAATATTTAACATTTTAAATTATCATTTCCCTTTCCTCTAGGCGTCCCAACTTAAGGAGGAAATAAAATATTAAATGGGCTTTTAAAAACAACTTAAAGTTGTTTCATTAGGCACAAGGTACGCTTAATGACCACTTTTCCCCTTTAAATAAAGTTTATAATTTAACTTTATAAAATACTTAAGTGGCCGAATAAAACAAATATCAACTGCAACCTTAGGCTCTCCAAAAATAAACTGAGTAATAATACTGTTGCGAGTACACTGGCCTGGGACCAACTCCCCCAAAGATGACTTACTATAAATAGCACTGCTATAAATAGTATGTGTCAAAAATCCAAACTAAGCAAAACTGAAGACCATAGAAGAAACTTTGACCAACTGAAAATAGCAACATCATGACCAGCCACTGCTAAAAATAAAAACCCTTGCAAAAAACCCCAAACTGAGCTGCTAAAAATAGCACTTACTATAAATAGCATACTACTAAAAATAGTGACTCCAAATGCATTTTGAGCACAAATCGAGCAGTTGTTGCAACTTACTAAAAATAGTTAAGTCCGAAAAAGGTTGTTAGATGCAAATGCATGTCATACCAATGCGAAGCTCTCTGAAAACCCAGAAAGAATCCATAAACCAAACTACAAAACTCCAACATGCAAACCTCTAAATCCACAACCAAAGCCTCCAAACAGATGGAAACCCTAATTCAGCATCTAACTGGCCTATGGGCGTCTAGGAAAAGGCTAACTGTCACTGGAAAGCGTAGCGCTAAAAATGGGGACATTACAGTCCACCCTTCCCAATATTGCTTTCCCTCAAGCAATACCTCCACAACTCCAGGAAAATTTAAACTGATCCGCACCAAAACCAATAGGATCCCAGGGTCCCATGTCCATCTCAAGAAAGACCCACCATGTCGATGTTACATCACTCTAATCACATACGTGAAACCATCATACCAAAACTGCACTAACCTCCCCTATAACCCCAAAATGTTACCATCCATGGAACTCAAGCTGAAGGGACTGGAAGAACTAAAATCAATACCATGCAGCATCTCATGCCCAAAAGACTCTGGGTGATCAATACCAACAATGCCATGGTCTATCATAAGCCTGGGCAATAGGAAAAATAATCTACCCAACGCAAAATCAAACTCCTCTACAAATCTCCATATGGTATCTGACAGAGCCATGACTGCATAAGTGACTTCTCCAACTCTCCTTGCAAAGTGGGAATCAATCATTTTCAAGAGCTCAACAAAATCATCCCCATGACCCCATATGAATCTGCTATGCCTCGTCTGGAATTCTATGATACAACCATGGAGATTACGGAAAACTCTTACAGTTCCCACTCCAACAGCCTCTGAATGATAAACCAAAGCATGTGGGGGTTCGCTGTCCCGGACCATTATTGTGAGAAAACTATCAAAAATTGCATCATAAACCTCCATAAGATGAACTCGGAGGGTAGGAAAGGTTTGAAGAAACCAACAATCACTGTTGTCCAAGGCTGGGATCAGCTAAATACAATGCACTCTACACAAGGAATAATAGTAGTGCCATAAGAATTCCCAAGTACGAACATGTGAAATGAGCATCCTATTGCACTCAATCATCTCATAAGTGGTTGGAAAACACACCCAAGAAATTTCCAACTGATATCTTCCACCTGTCTGACAAGAAATGATGAACCAATTCTCCTGAACGAGAGTAACTTCCCATGTAAGGTGGCTGGTCTGCTCCAAATCAGCAAGCTCGTGTCTCAAAAACTGCCCCTGTCTAAGCCAAAGATCACCCCCAAGAGTAACCATTTGTTCATCTCTCCAATCCACACTTAAAATTTCTTTCCAATCCATTTGTTGATGTACAAATGAGACCAGCTGACGGCTGGTAAGGAAGATAGCAGCACCACTAATTCTGAAATTTTGATCTGTATCCCTCCAAGAATCCCTCCAACCATACCCAATAAACTTTGTCATACCATGCTGAGGATGCCAAACAAGGATACCCAACCAAGAATGATCCCCAACATATCGAAAAGAGTACACAACACATCTCCAAGTGTCCATCATAACCAGCTGCACCCTCAAGGAATCAATGTCTTCTCTCAAGAACCCCTGAAGCCTAACCATGAAAGCATTCACATCTAAAGAGCATGGAACCAATGTTGTCTTCAATCCCAACTCCAAAAATGGACTAGGAGCCAAAACATCACTCCACCCAAGAGATGGATTGTCAAGGAAGTAAACAATCTGCTTTGGTTCTTCTTTCTCCCCTTCCTCCTGAGTAACAAGTCTGAATTCTTCACTCCTTGTTGCTGTCATGAAATTACCAGCAGCTACTAAGACTTGTTTGGGCAACACCTTGATGTCAAAGATGTTGAAATCTCCCTGAATCATCACTTCCCTTGTGGAGACTTTATCCTTTAACCCACTTATACATTCATTATCAAATAGCCTTGGAAGATTGCCACTCACCAAGTGTGGCATGTCCTCATAGACTGATATCTTATAATCAATACACTGGAAATCATACTCAGACTCATGCTCAGTCACTTCACCACATGTTTTATCGTCCATCACAAAGAGAGGGTTATCATAAGTTTCTTCAGCGGTCAATTCAAATAGAGGATTGTCAAAAACTTGGAAGTCATCCCTTTCCTCTTGCTCACTTCCATCTTGCTGGTCCAATTCTGCACGTGCAACTTCTGATTTTCGTGGGACATTCCCCAAGTCAAATTCTTCTTGAAGATTATCAAACTCTTCAATTACCTGTTTGATTTCTTCAACTCTTTGTGCATTCTCTTGTTCCTTGAGAAGTGTGAAATCAGCTAGCTGCTCCTCTACCTCCATTAATGCCACTTGAGCGTTTCCTAACATATCTTTTGTTGTCTCAAGCTCATGAGTAAGCTCATCAACCTGTCTCTCTTTTCCTTGTAAAGAACCGATAGGCTTCTTTGCAATTTCAAAGGCATAATCTCAATTTCTAATCAAGTGTAAATATTTTGATTTCATAGTCTCCAAAGAATCTTTAACAAGTTGCAACTTAGGGAGGGTTACTTCATCCTTAACCCCTTTTTGTTTCTCATCAATTTGAGCCTTCCAATAGAGTTCTTCTATCAAACTATGTGTTTGGTCAAATCTACGTAAAGCTTGCACTTCATCTTCAACGGGTACCCTAAATTGTTCTTTCCATCCATAAGTACGCAAAGGTGATGTCTTGCTGATAGGCTGTAAGTAAAATCAAAACTTTGTTTCGTGTCTTTGCTGCCCTCATTGCTGCTCCAAGACTCCCTTTCTTCACCACCCACTAGCTGAGAATGCCCAATATCATAAATAGGATCAAACTCTTCAATTCCTTCAAGCCTTTGCTTAAAATCAGAATCCTCATTCTTGTTTTCAATGACTCCATGGCTGTCCCTAGTTTCACACCCCACACCATCCATGTGATGACTTTGCTCAACAACCAGATGATGATCAGCTCCATGCACTAATAAAGTTGATTCTTGCTCAAGAGTACCATCAAACTCTTCAATATCAGGAGCCTTATAGACTTCTAAAGCTGCTTCCACCTCACTGTCACTTTGATCAAACAAGAGGGCAGCCCCAAACTCAAGCATAGTGTCACCACTGTTTGTTGATATAAAGTCCTCATCAAGTTCTATTTCATCATCTGGATCAAAGGGAAATTCATCCCACACAGGTTCTTTGTCATCCTTAGGTGTCATCACACCCGGATCCCAAATGCTATGGGATTGATTGTTTCGATCAATAGGAAAGTGTTCATTGCACCCCTCTTGGAGTGTTGACTCTTGGAATAAGGCACTATGATCAAAAGACTGTTGGCTTTCAGTTGTTTATGTGTTAGTTTGTCCTTGATGTCAAAAGTGGTTGGTTTGCTAGCATGGAGAATATATATGTGATGATATGCTTGATGGATGTTGACAGGATGCATTCTCAACTTGTTTTGATATATGATGCTTACAGTTGGTTCACATGATTTTTATACATGGTTCATGGCTTGCACTTATTATCTCAGATACATGTTGGTTACTGATATTGTTATCATTTTTGACAGGGTGCTACAAGTCAAGTTTATCACTTTTTTCATGATTTCATTTTTGACAGGGTGCTAAAAATCAAGTTTATCCTTTTTTTTTCATGATTTCAAATCATAGATCAGGTATATGATTGTTGATGTTTGACATGGTATACATGATGACATTTGTTTGTTTAGCATCATCGGATTGGCTAATTGTCATGGTTGGTATAGTACATATATTTGATCATTGAACAGATATCTTTGACATATGTACTTATGCACAATGACTTTCACATACTGGTAGATATATTTGAGGTATACATTGGTTTATACATTGGTGCATTTTTACTTGAGTAGACAGATCAAATGATATGTGTGACACATCTTACTAATGCTTGGTGTCATAAAGCATGCAAAATACAAGGCTTCGGGCAGCTTGTTTTGAAATCTTGTTTGATCATTTTTTTAAATATATATGTGACACTGTTTAAGTCACTTTGTGGCTCAAATGCTAAAACAGTCACATTGTATTCATGTGACATCGGCATTATAAAAGTCTTTGATTTGGGAATAATGTTTACAAGATAATAAGGTTCGAGCATAATGAATATCAGGCATACTAAGCATGTGATATAGGCATTGTTTGAATATCAATAAACTTTTTAAAAGTCTCAGCAATGATGGTATTAATGTTCAATGACTTTGAGGTATCGGGTATTATTGATAAAGAGGTCGACTGCTATTATTTGTAACATGGTGACTTGGCACTGACAGCTATCATAGTATCTTTTTGGAATTAGCATTATTATGGTGTCGGTTTTTCTTGGCGAGTCTTTGTCAGCGGACTTAAAGGTATTATAGTGATTGTTTAAATCATGCGAAGTATGATGTTGTTTGAAAAAAAAGACTAGGGCAAAATGTTTTTGCATTTCATTGTGTAAAGTTCTAGAACCCTAGCCGCCGCCATAGGTATTTTGTGAATGCAAATTTCTGGTAAAAACTTCGCAGTCGAGTACTGCAGATAGCAAGAATAAGCTCACTGTTTGAGCTTGGTGAGTTAGTGAAAGGTTTAGAGCTGGATAAAGATGTGACTGTTGCTTTGTAAAGGAGTTGATGCTCCTATATCTCATGAAGTTGGGGCTTCTAATTTTTGTAGAGTTAGTGCTCCTAAACTTGTGGAGTTGGTGCTCTTGTATTTAGTGGAGTTGGTGCTCCTGAATGTGAAAGAGTTGATGCTCTAAGTGAATAAAGGAAAGATTTTTCGAGTGGTTTTTTTATTCCCCAAGAGGGTTTTTCCACTCAAGACAAATTTTGTGTTATGTGGTGATTTTATGTGTGTGATCTTTTTATTATCAATCTGATTTTAATGTGTTATCAAATGTACAATTATCAGTCTTTCATATTTGTCAATGTTATGCCACATTTCATATCAATCTTTCATATCTGTCAATGCACATTTCATGCATAAAAGGTTCTGATTTAAAGTGAGCTCTGATACATGTGAATGTGTTAAGTTTGACCTATGTTAATGATTCATGTTTAATTCATGGTTCATGCAAATACAATATTGTTCATGCACAAGTCAAATTTGTTCTTTGAACAGTCATTTGGTGTTTTGATTTAAAAGTCAAGTTTGCTTCACATACTGTCATCTGCCCTCTTTGTTCAAAAGAAAACTTACAATCTTGTTTTTGAAAAATTGTGACTTTCATAAACCACTAATTCACCCCTCCTCCTCTCAGTGATTTCAGTCTTCCAACAAAGACATGGTAGCCCCCAACTCACAACCAAGATTACTATCATTGTTATGATGATAAGGCTCTCCAATAGGTGTTGTTTTGAAGTTTTCAGTAGCATCAAACTCAACATTATTGGTAGCAACCTTCTCAAAGAGATCGTTCTATAGCTGTTGCATGCAAGCTTCTTCTCCTATGGCAAACTCATAACTTACTTTATGTTCTCATTTTTGAACAACCCCTGAGTTATCACAAACATCATTACTATGGCAATGGTCATAAGTTGACTCAATGGCACCACCAATGTTGCCCTTAACCTATGCCTCATTAGTGAACTCATCAGTCTCAAAACCATCATTGAATGAACCCAAATTAAGATGCAAGACTGCTGTTTTGTTCTTTTTACCAAACTAATCTTCATTGTCTCCAATCACATGCAAGTCTATGGGAGTACTTTGGGGCTCTTCCACACACTCTTCAAATGTCAAAGTTTTCTCTTTGTTTGCCTCTATTTCTTGACCCATGCCACATTGTTCAACCCTTTCAGGGACATCTGTAGGCTGCCAATCATTTTGTAGCAATTCATCTTTCATCTTTTCTTTCTTTTTTCCTTTTCTTCTCACAACTTCTTCGTCTCCTTCTGATCCACCCAAGAACTGTTTGAAAGTGAGAACATCTCGAATTTCCTTAAGTAGAGAGAGATATTCATTATCCCCGATACAGATATAATCATGAAACATAGATGCATCCATAGTTCTAAATGTAGAAGACCAACTGTTGACACCACAGGCTGGCAAAAAGGATTTGGCTCTGATGCCACTATAACATACCCCCTGATATTTCTTTTTATTGTTTTGAAATCCCCTGTTTACTGGTTGCTTGTTCAATGATGTGTTTGTGTATGTTTTTTTTTTTTAATAAGTTTGCAATAGAATATAACATGAAAAGAAGATAGCAATGAATAGGAAATGCTAGAAACTAAAACCCTTGAATAGAAATTGAAACCAACATCATAGTAATTCATTTTCTGTTCAACATCAGATTATTGCAATGGAAAATCAGACTTGTAATGAACCTGTTACAATAGCAAGAAGGCTCCTGAATAAGCACCAAATCAATATAAGCTTAACCTTCACGAATCCTCCTATTCTCCAACGCTCAAGGCTCTTTTTTCCAGCACCAAAGTATCCAAAGCCCAGCTCCACACGTGCTGGTCAAAAAACAAGGTTTTCTCCTGGCAAGGGTGTCCCTCCTTGAAAAGTTGATTTGCTCTAGAAATTCAAATGCACAGCCAAAAAATTACGTTTTTGTGCTTGAAACGATCAGCAGGAGATGACTCTTCTAATGTTCTAATGCCCATTTTGATTCTTCAATCCATTTTAGAGTTGTGAGCATAAACATGAAATCTGGTCCAGAAGTGCAAGGCCCAAAAAATGCAAATGAACATACCAAAATCTTTACCAAACACTCCAAAACTAAAAACAATCGAAAGCACACCAAAAACTCATCAAAATATCTGATAAATCTTCATTTCCCAATCTCCAAATTCGAACTCTATGAAGCTCAATGTGATTCCTGTTGTAGAACCACTCTCTATCTGATTAGGGAGGATATTTCACCACCGAAACAAGCCCAAGCGAAGAGGGTTTTCGTCCTCAGTTCGCAGCCCAAGCACTCTGGAAGAAATCCAGCAACATTTTATTATGTTGTCAAAGCCAAGATGAAAATATAAAGCATTAGGGCAAATGGATCCCAAACTCCACTTAATTTCTCCCTAAAATCCAACGCCATTCTCCTCCATTTAATAATTTAACATTTTAAATTATCATTTTCCTTTCCTCTAGGCATCCCAACTTAAGGAGGAAATAAAATATTAAATAGGCTTTTAAAAACAACTTAAAGTTGTTTCATTAGGCACATGGTACGCTTAATGACCACTTTTACCCTTTAAATAAAGTTTATAATTTAACTTTATAAAAAACTTAAGTGGTCGAATAAAACAAATATCAACTACAACCTTAGGCTCTCCGAAAATAAACTGAGTAATAATACTGTTGCAAGTACACTGGCCTAGGACCAACTCCCCCAAAGATGACTTACTATAAATAGCACTGCTATAAATAGTAAGTATGTGTCAAACATCCAAACTGAGCAAAACTGAAGACCATAGAAGAAACTGTGACCAACTGAAGATAGCAACATCATGACCGACCATTGCTAAAAAAAGAAACCCCTCTGGAAACCCCCAAACTGAGTTGCTAAAAATAGCACTTACTATAAATAGCATACTGCTAAAAATAGTGACTCCAAATGCATTTTGAGCACAAACCGGGCAGCCGTCGCAACTTACTAAGAATAGTAAGTCTGAAAAAGGTTGTCAGATGCAGATGCATGTCATACCACCACGAACCTCTCTGAAAACCCAAAAAGAATCCATAAACCAAACTACAAAAATCCAACATGCATACCCCTGAATCCACACTGAAGCCTCCAAACAGCTGGAAACCCTAATTCTACATCTGACTAGCCTACAAGGGTTTGGGAAAAGGCTAACTGTCACTAGAAAGCATAGTGCTAAAAATGGGGACATTACATTCTGCAAGTCAAGGGATTTTGGCATTGCGACAAAGCATTATAAGATATTAGTAAATAGTATACTATATTAGTATATAGATAAATCATAATAAGTTACAGAAATCAAAAATGAAAAAATGCAATATATTATAGTTTATATTATTAAATTAATAAATAGTATATTTAAGCATTATATAGTTTATTAAATAGGATTTTTTTTTTTTGATAGATAAGAGAGGAGTTATATTGATATTGCAAAAAGTTTACAATGCTAGCCCATGGACATAGGGGCAGAAGATTTTCACAGTTTGTAACCCTATAGCAACCCACAAACCCAAAACATCCCTGTCAAAATGAAATTGAGAGCTCCCCAAAATTGACCACGCAGGCTCATATCCTTTTATACTAGTATAATTAACTAACATAAACTAATCCCAAAAACACCGGACGACAATAAAACCAGCATGAACACCATTATCACCAAAGATTTTGTTGAGCAAAGACCCTATATTCATACTTCCATGTAGCACTTTGCACCGCGGAGAGATGAAACTTTTTCTTGAGAAACTCCACCCCAGCGATAGCCAGCCTACGGTGCTCGATCAAATCCATGCCCTGCAAGTCCAGGAGGAATGGATAATATTTGACTGTTGCCCCCAGGACCTCAAGAAGACTCAAATCGCAAGGGCGAGGGATTCCAACTCCAAGTGTAGCACTGCGAATGTTTCCTCTAACCCAACCAACAGGTCCTTGAATAGCTTCTGCATCAAAACTTTAGCTTCCTGCTTGCACGTTCGCATCCAAAAGACCAACCAATACTCTAAAAGAAATATTAGTGTCAAGCTGATACCCTTCAGCGCCTTCCATGAAGCCCTTGCCTGTGATGCATTTCATCGCCACGAAAGTGAGATAATCCAGGTGGCATATAATTCGCCTCATCCTTAACGATGTCGCAAGGCCCAAAAAGGCCATCTGTCATTTTCCACTCAACAACTACACCCGTGTATCCATGCCACCACAAGCCAATTCACCTGCTGAGACACAAATAATGAACATCGCCATGATCAAAACTGACCAAAGTTGCTATATTGAACCTTCCAAATAGCTTGTGAGAGTCCCAAGTCTTTGTCAGAACAACAATTCACAAAATGTACTGTACATACAGAATAATTGTTTACACATCATTAAAAATGAATCTTGAATAGTCGTGAATGAAGCCATATTAAGCCGCTGGGCCTTGAGCATGTGAACCATTCCCCTGAAAAGACCGCACTTCAATTTCACTTAAAACCATGATTAAAATGTGTTTAAACAGAGCAAGCCTCATGAGCCTGAGGTTGGCAATCATAATGACCAACTAAGCAGTCCGTTGGCAAAGGATTTGCTAGCTAAGATCAAATTATCTTGTGTGTCAATCAATCAAATTTTACCCCTCGTGAACTCATTACGGTCACCATGAAATCTGACTCTCCACAACTATGTTTGTGGAGAGTCATCCACCCAACCACCCATTATTAAATAGGATATTTAAACATTATACAATTTTAAATTTATTTTTAATATTTTATTTATATGATTAAATTATAGTAGTAAATTATTAACTTAAAATAGCAAAATTGAAGTCTAATAGACTAATATAATATTGAATATACTATAATATTAAAAATAAATTATAATTTATACTTATATTATATAGTCTATATATAATATTTATTATTAATATAATAATATTAAATATATTGATATTTTATTGAATAAATAATGTACACCATCAATTTTTATATAAATTTAAAATTAATTAAAATAATGCAAAATATAATTTTTATTTGCAATTTTTATGAATCATAGAATTTAGATGTTTTGTAAATTGTTTGAGTTTCCTTTATTTTTAATATTTTATTATTCAAACTTTCTTTTCTTTTTTTTTTGTAGCCCTGTTGCACATAGATTGTTATGATGGCTGCCAATGTTAGCTCCACTGGAAAACCCTCCTTCAAAGTTGACCTGAATTCGCATTTGTGGAGACATGTAGAAATAGTACAACAAATTCTAGGTGGGGGGCATATGTTTGGATATTTAATTTTATATTTTTCTTTAGTAACTTATTTTTGAAAACTTAGGTATGCATTCTTCATTGTTTTTTACTTTTTAATTTTTTTATTTTCAAATAGGTTGCTAAGACTAGATTTGCATCCAACACAATCATCTTGAGACAACTTGTGAAGGTGTCAAAAACACTTTTTGGTATGTTCATCAGCCAATTGTGGTTTGTATGGAGGCAATCCAACACTCAAAGGGCAGCAAACAGTTCTAGATGACACTTGGTGGGATCGTGTGGAATATCTTCTTAGTTTCACTGAATCCATCATGCGTATGATCCACTTTACTGACATGGATAAGCCATACTTGGGAGATATTTATAATGGCATCGACTCGATGATTGAGAAGATAAAATCTATCATAAATGTAAAAGAGCAAGATCCTAAAAAAACCTTCTTCAAAGAGGTGTAGTCAATTTGTGTTTAGCAATGGAACAAAATGACCACCCCACTCCATCTTTTTTCCTTCGTATTGACTCCTAAATATTACAGTGAAGAGAGCCTCGGTATTCCAACAAGGGTGCCACCATATTGTGATATAAAATCGATTAAGGATTTAGGAAAGCACCAACTAAACTCTTCCCTAGTCCTAATATAGAAGATGCAATTATGAGTGAGTTGGCTAATTTTGCAGCCTCCTATGGTCAAAGTGTTTTTTCTCTCTATGACAAGTATATTCACTCTTGGTGGTACCTCAATGGCCACAAATTGCCACACCTCCAAGTTCTTGCAATCAAAAATTTGTTACAAGTTTTTTAATTTTTACCCACACTATAAATTTGTTTTTTTATTTAAAAATTGTTATTTTCAAATATGAAGTTTGATTTACAATTTATTAATTTAACAACTCTAATGAGAGCTCCCTTTGCTTCAATAGGTTGCTAGTTCTTCAATTGAATGAAGTTGGAGTACATACTCCATCCACTCAATGAAGCGCAAATATTTGACATCAAGTAAAACAGAGGAGCTAGTTTATATGCATTCCAATCTGTGTCTTCTTACTCAGAAAAATGATGAGTACAAGGAAAGGGCAACAAATTGTGGGATGTAGAATTGGAGCGAACTGACTTGGATCTTTCTTCTATTGCACAGTTTTCAAGGAGTCGAGTAGCCAACATACTTTTATTCTGAGAGGCAGTGGGGTTCCATGTGGTTCTCCTGATCTATTTGCATTATCTAATGTTAATGTTGGTGATGATTTTGGTCTTGATGATGACCAATATGATGCTGATTAGTGACTGCTAATTGTATTATTTTAATATTGAACATTGATTATCTATCATAATGATGAATTGGGTTGGTAGTTTGTATGGGTTATTGTTTTTTTTCTTTTTGTGGTCTCGTTGTTGTTTCTCTTGGTTGTTTTGTGCTGTCTTGCTGTGCTTAATGCTTATCTTTCTGGTTGTACAAGGGTCTAGGCCCTTTCAAAATCCCTGTTTTACCTTAATCAAAAACATTCAAGTTTGATCGTTTTGATATTAAATTATTCAAGTTAAATTAGTATATTATATTTCAAAATTTAAAATTTGTAATGGTTTTGTTTAACATATGCATGGTATAAGGCATTCCAAACTTATTTTTGTTTTTAGGCTGCAAATATATATATATATATATATATATATATATATATATATATATATATATATATATATATATATATATTATTATTATTATTATTATTATTTGTGCTTTTTGTATTAATGTACCCAAAACATACCCAGCATATATATATATATATATATATATATATATATATATATTATTATTATTATTATTATTATTTGTGCTTTTTGTATTAATGTACCCAAAACATACCCAGCCCCTCCAAAAAAATCCCAATTCGGCAACTTAGGAAAATAATGCATTTGCCACATCTGCATGAAGCCAACTAGAGAAACTATTGTGTATTTTGTGTGACCAGAGAACACTACTGTATTTAATTCCTTTCAAGTCAATATTGCTTCTTAAAGTAACCTTTGTTGTGGAATGAAGGCATTCTACAGATTCCAAGAGAAGTAGATGTTGATTACCTGATCAAGGATAGATGAATAATAGTACTTCAAAAATGACAAACTCAAACAAGAGATTGACAGACATCTTAGAACACCTAACCCAGAAATTGCTACACGAAAATTTAGATGGCAACACTGGGCAAATGCTTCTTCAAACAAGAGGAATTGAAACATCTTGTATTAGCATAATAAATTTTACAAATAAGAATTTTCTGAAGAATGAAGCAATCAATGCATTTATATCAGTACAAGGATCCACTAATACAATTAGAAAAATCTAATCACACTCCACAAAGAAGTAGCTCAGTATTATAGATAATCCATAAAAGAGTATCACAATAGTAATAATCAGAAGAATTGGACTTTTACTCTATATAAATTATTTTAATTTAAATAAGATGTAGCTTCTGATATCATTCTATTGATTTATCTTAGAAGCAACACATTTAAATCACTAGTATCAGATTAAAAAGAATGAGCATTTCACAGAGAATTACGTTTAGTATAACAGATAATTTAATTATATAAGTATAAAAAGGTGTCATATTTCTCAACTAGTCAGCACAATAGGGCTTTATTAGACAAAGTATAAAATATAACATCATTCAATCAATTGATCTTGTGCTTCTTAGAAAACTCACCAGAGTATAGATGTTGCCTAAAAAGTCAAAAGGCACTTCCAGAGTCACTGCAACCTACATAGTTAACAGATAAACCAGTTCATACAAACTATTAAACCAAAGTCTCATATAACATAAGTCAATACTATAGCAGGAGACTTGTCACCTAAAAGGCCCTAATATGACATAATATCCTCCTCTATTTTATTTACTTAAACATATAAAAAAAGAATTTCCATTCATATATAATGGCATGATCAGATTTTCTCAAGAAGAGTTTGAGATACAAACCTAACCCAAACTTAATTTGACAGAGAGATTGCAACCATAAAAATTGAGTGCATAGCATTTCACATTAAAAAATCTTATTTAAATCTTAAACATATTTAATTCTCCACTCACCTCAAATGAACCATCCAGTTTTTCAGTGAAATTTTTAAAATACAAGACCCTTGACAATAAAAATATTGAAAAGTAGCAGCAGGAACACCTTAACAAAATGAAACTCAAAAGGAGTTATCCAGGAGAAGCCATAAAGGAGGAAGTCCATAACCTTAGATTTGACCACACAACTTGGTGCATCTCTTAAGCAGTCTGAAGCGACTCCTCCATATGCCCTTACCAACCCTCCAGCTCCTAGTTTTATCCCTCCAAAGTACCTGCAATAATATATACATAAATATTGTGAAAAGGAATATAAGCATGTGCATAGAAGCAAGCAGAAGGACCCCAACAACTATGTCAAATTCTTTCTTCAATTCAAATGTGATAGATGGACAACATTATTTATTTACCTGATTACCACCACCATTACTCTATCTAATCCTGAAGCAACAATTGCAGAATGGATTGGTCTGCCAGCTTTACCCACAGGCTCCCCATCATCATTGAATCGATACAGCTCCCCAATCTGTATTTATTTAAAGAAAAGAAAAAAGAAAAAAAGAGAGTAATTTTAGTTCTCTTAGATTTATGTGACCTCAAGAATCTTATAATGTCTGCATAAGTTAAGAAATCACATCGATCTTACTAATACTACAAACCTTGTAAGCCCAACAATTATGTGTTGCACGTGGGTCTCGGACCTGAAACAAAAATACATGAATAATAAGAATTCTATAGTCAATTCTTTGACAAAAGGCAGAAAATAAGATTTTCACTGGCTGCAAATATCAAATTTCTATATAAGTAAAAGTAATTCAGCCAGAATTTCTTTTGAAATGTACAACCAATACAATATTGTCTAGAGGAACCAAAAGATTGATATTGGCACACTTTTAATATAACAAATACACCTTAAAGAGGACCTATAAATTTTAGACATCAAACCTTTATTTATGTCCATGAAAACAATTATCATAAAATACTTCCATAGATTTCCTTTGTTTATCAAAATAATACCTATGTGCCAAACTAAAAATATAGTAAATGGGGAATAGTTAATTAAAATGTTTGTTGATAAAAAATTGCCAATTTTCTCATAACATGTGTAAGGCCAATAGGCATTTGTGCCTCTCTATTCAACTTGCAGTTGCATATCGATGGTTATATGATATGTTATATTGTTTTGTATTGGTTGATTATCACTTGTGGATACCAACATACTGATTTTGGATACTCAATGTGTATATTTGAATATACACAAATTAAATCATCTAGCATATCATTTTTATGAAAATGGTGAAGTTGAATACATCATATATACATGATTTATCATAAAATAATACATCCAGCCAAGCCAATGAAGTTTTGGAACCCGGGATGGAGCGGATAGCTGGATAGAGGAACTCACTGCTAGGTCAAGGAGTTGCATATATATATATATATATATATATATATATATAAAATCTCGCATATCATTTTTATGACAATAGTGAAGTTGAATACATTATATATACATGATTTATCATAAAACAATACATATATATATATATAATCATCTAGCATATTATTTTTATAGAAGTGGTGACAAATCATTTTAACTAATACTAGTCCTTCTCGATCTAAGCTTGACAAAACAAAATGATGAAAAGATCACCTTTTTCTATAGGGTATTGTCATAGTTGATCATAAGAAAGAATTATCACATACATAATGGTAAAGTAATCTTAATGCCATCAAATATGCAAAAGACATTTTTCCCTAAACAAGTCTTGATTGTGTTTGATTTAAAAGGAAAATTTTTGCGTTTAGTCAGGTTAAAAAGCGGGCATGACAGTATGTATGTACAAAATTAAATCATAAAATAATACATGTGTGTGTGTGTGTATATGTACACGATTAAATCGTCTAGTGTATCATTTTAATGAAAATAGTGAAGTTGAATACATCATATATACACGACTCATCATAAAATCGTGAATATATGATGTATTCAACTTCACTATTTTTATAAAAATGATATGCTAGATGAATTAATTCTGTAATTCCAGATCATTGCATTGATAAATTATTTAATTGAAATAAAAGTGTTGAAATGTGATCAATTTGGTGATTGGTTGATTTTACATTCACTTTGGCTATTGTTATATATTGAGCAATTGTGCCTAATGTGTGGTTGAAGTCTGCAGATACAGGTAAGATCCCAATGGTGGTTAATTGGAGGTATTCGCATGGTTTGTCTATTCTATTTACCTATCTAAACCCTATCAGGGTGCAAGGCATGTGATGTGTGAAACCAGTTAGCCCTATCTGAATTGCATGAGATTTTGGATCACCATCATGCTAGCCAGTAACATGTTTGCATTATTGTGTGTTCTCATTATTTTTTATAGTGTATTTCAGTTATAAGTGAAATCAATTTAAATCGTTTAGTGAAATGTTAGCATGCACGTGAAATGATTAAAAGAGTTTTTCAAAATAATAATATGTTTTTGAATTATTTAAAAAACCAATAAATCTTTATTAAGCTAGGAAAAAAAGATATAGGGAAATATTGCATTTTAACTTGAAAGATATTTGTATTGCATATCATACAATGATTTGGAAAATATATTACATTCAAAAAAGGGTGATAAATGACTTAGAAATTATATGCCTATGCTTTGGAAATAATTATAACTTTAAAAAAGTGAAAATTGGCTTCTAAATCAGATATTTTGGATTGAAATGGATATTTGTTGGAAATTAGATATTATCCAAGAGTGATTTAGTCAAATGTGAAAAGGATCAAAAGTGAAATGGATGTTAGGGATAGGTTTATATGCAAAAAGGTTTCATTCTATTATAGGATTCTTTTTCCTTATGACCTTTAGGAGAGCCAAAGGAGTAAAGTATTTTTCTTGAAACCCTTCCTTGTTTGCTTGCTTTGGAAGAGGATTGTGAGGTCTTGGAAGTGGATTGAAGTGTGTTTGAAATCTTGTGTGTTGGAGAAGGATTTGTTGTACCCAAAACCAAAATTTTTGCTTCACTAAGGCATTTTGCTTAATTGAGTCTTAATCTTGTTTAAGTGATGTCAGAAGGTCGTTTTTGGGGTTTTTAAATATGGAGTTGGTGTTAGTGTCATGTCAGTCTGTTACTGAAGGAATTTGAGAAAAGTGAAAATCTGAAGGAAAATCATCAAAATTTTCTATCTCTGGAGAAGGAAGCACATTCTCAAATGGGCACCCTATCTTTTAAGGGCTCAAATCCCGTTTTTAGGGTTTGTCACCTCCAACAGGCTTTTGTCCAGCATCACATCAGCTTCACAATGAGCTATCAAGCTTGTCAAACGAACCTATTTCGTGCAAGTTACGGGAGATATAGTGCAAAACGAGAGGAGAGCCAGAATTGGCTAACACTGGAAAAAAGAGCAGCTTTTGAAAAAGGCGCCCATCTTTTTGAGGTGTCAAATGAAGGTTTTTGACTAAATGCCACCCAAGATGTTTATCTCACATTTGTTCGAGCTTCGCGACACATCTGTCAATGGGTGAATCTGAGTTGCAGAAGTGCTTGAACCTGAGGTCAAACATAGGGTCAAATCTTAGTCAAAATATCAAGGAATGAGCAAAAGAGCACTTTTTCATAAAGGCGCCTGAGCTTTTCAAGCCTTTAATGCCTTCTTTTTTATGATCTCAGATATTCAATTTGTCCGTGTTACGTTCAACTTTCCGTTGCCTGTCTCCGTCAGATCAGAAGATGACTCAGCAGCTTGCAGTCAGAGTTTTAATGTTGTTTTGGTCAGTTCCAGAAATGGCTCTCTGGGAGTAAAAGAGCAACTTTTCAAAAAGGCGCCCTTGATTTTTACTCCTCAGATGATGTTTTCTGGGAAAATGTGCCTTTGCAGCTGTCTTGCAGAATGAGGTCAGCTTCGCAGTGAACTTGTGATTCAGTCCTGAAAATTGGTAAATTAGAAGTTATGAAGGATTTATTTTTCCCTTCGTTTGAGATACAGATGTGAAAATATGGCTAAGTCTGAGAAAAAGCGCAACTTTTGAAAAAGGCGCTTGAATTTTTGAGCCTTCAGATGTTAGTTTTATGTTCAGTCTCAAGGTACCTTTTGATCAGTTTTTACCCTACTCTGCGATGCACCTATCAGCCAGCCAATCGGTGGAATCAGTTAGCCAGTGTCAGAAGATGAACAGAGGTCTCGAGAGACATTCAAATCCAAATTTTCATGAAAATTGGCTAAGTCTGGAATTCGTCTTAAGAGGTCAAAGTTGAGTTTTTCGAAATAAGTTGACTGGTGCGCCTTAACTTGAGTTCTGACTTCAGTTAGACTGAACGATTTTTGGGTTGTCATCTCCAGTTCGTATATTGGCATGTTGAGTGATCTTTCAGTTCACATGTCGAGTTAACTAGTTTGCATGTCCAATTAACAACTTTGCATGTTGAGTTAACTTGTTTGCAAGTTCACTTAACTGAAGATTATGTTTGAAAGTCAACTTGAGTTTGCATGCATGGCGAATTTTGGTTGAAATTGTGAACACTTAGTGAAGTTTGTGCTTCATTCATTGTCAACTGGAGTTCTGAAAAGGGACACCATATTTAAATTAAAGCATGAAGCATAATCTTATGAAGTATGGCGAGTTCATCTTTGTCAATTGAAGTTTTCCAAAAGGGTCGCCATATTTAGAATATTTAAAAGATTTAAAGCATGAGGTTGAAGTTGGCGCTTCACTTTTTGAATGTTAACTGAAGTCTTAAAAGGGACGCCTTAATTCTTGTTTGTAAATTTAGTGAATTTTGAAGATAGCGAATTCAACAAGGATTGTTAACTGAAGTCTAATTCGCATGAGGCTTTAAATAAATTTGCAACTGAAGATTGAAAGGGAAACCCTAAAGCATGGTGCTTTATTCAGCTTATTTTAGTTTCAGTTAACTAAAATGAGGTCCAATCACAAGCCAAGCGCCATTTTTCAAGGTTTGATCTTTTGTGCGAATTTCATAGATGAAAGTCTATTTATTCAAGCATTGGCGTCCATTATTTCATCATCTCAAGTTTCGAAATATTCATTCTTCTTGAGCGAGCAGCGAGTTAAAAGTGCTACAGGTGTCAGAAATCAGCATTCTTCATAGCAACGGATTCAGATTGTTCAGAGGAAGAAGATTCAAGATTTTATTTTCACTTTGCATGCAGGTTTTATCAAATTCCTAAAGAGATTGGCGAATTTTACAGAAGCAGAACAAGCAAAACTTTCTATCTTCTGTCTTATTTCTTCTATTTCCCATCTTAGGTACTTTCTTCGCATGTCAAAGAAATTCAACATATTTTCAGAGTTTGATCATCTGGGTTCACATACTTCAGTATTTGCAGCAAAACCCACGTCTTAGATTTTTTCAAGAAAATTGCCTCATAGTCTTCATTCTGAAGCTCTGTGCATTTTTCTGAGAATTTCTTTGCATGTGGGCTTGAAACACATTTTTTCGAGAATCAAGCTATCTGGGTTGTCTTAGAATTTGATTCTGCACAAAACCCACATTTCAGAAAAACTTCGAAAATTTCTCCTGCCTTAGGCTATTTTTAGCCTGGTTCAAAGGTTTTCAGTTTTTCCAGAAAGTTCTTCAAGTATATTCGACTTTACAATCAAAAGTTCTCATTTTCAAAATGCAGCTCAATCTCATTGATTATAAGGCAAAATCTGCCCTTACGCATAATTTTGTCAAAACTTCAAATACAGACCTGAATCATGTTTATCCAGTGGTTAATCTGAGCAGTCTGGAGGGTGTTAGCAGCAATGCGTTGAGGAATCTTGAGCGTTCCAGATTGTTGGCAGCGGCATCTATTCCTGTTACCACTTTTGATCTCGAGTTTGTTCTTACTTGTATCAAGCATTATGACTCATCTTCACGACAAATCAGATCAGTTGATGGGAGGGTTGTTTGCAGTCTCAAACCAAAAGATATAGAGAAATGTTTTGCTTTTCTTCCGCGTTCAGATAACTTTACTGTGGTTATTGAAGCCTGTGAGAAGATATGGGATGGAGATCAACAGTGTTCACAGAGAAAGGTAGCTCAGAAATGGCTGAAGGTTCAAAAGACTAACATGCCTAAGAAGGTTGACCGTGGTGAATTCAAGGACGAGGTTGTTGTTTCGATAACTTTGCTCAACCGAGTTACAGGCCAAGAGGATGCTAGTACTTTCCGATCGTGGATGTTTTACCTTATTTCCAGAATTCTTGATGGCACAGAACATTTTGACTAGGCTATGTTGATTAGTGATTGCTTACATCAGCAGATTATTAATTTTCTCAAGTTTCATGAGTTTCATATGATATCATACTTGGTCTACTTAGTTGCATTCCAAGGCAACTACAAGCATCTAAAAACCAATGGTACTCTCGGTGTTCAACGTATTCACGAGTATTATCCTCAGTTGGAGTTCTCTCAGTCTGAACAAAACTTCCGAGCAGTGAATGATCACTTTTCTATGAGGACAGTTAGAGATCTTGACAACGAAATGCACATTCGTATTTCTGCCAAGGCAAAATCAGCGATGGAGACTTGGGCGGATTGGTTTATCCGATTCCCTACTTTCACATACATCCGGGTTTATGGATATGTTGGAGAGCCCCTGATGTTGCCGAGGTATCCTTCAGACAAGATCATCTTCATGGAGTTTCCTAGGCAAATGCAACATGTTCATTTCTTTCTTCGCAATCGTCATAAGACTGCAGCTACTTTCCCATTTGCATTGGGGATTTTCACATGCAGTGCGGCAACAGATGCCAAGCTTATGTCAACCAAGTTAGAAAGATTCAAGCTCAAAACTCATACTGAGAGGCGTTCTTATGATCCTTTGGGTCATTATATGAACAAGTTAGAGCAAGGAATTGCACATAAGCCAGCACTTGAAGATTTCTGGGCAAATTGTGAAGATGAATTCGAGGTTCGTCGTCGTCACTATTGTAGATTCACTATTGGTCAGCTCTTTGATTATCTATCAGAAGATGTTGATGGTCTATCAGATGATGATGGAGAAGTTCTTCTCAATTCATTTGTCAGAGATTAAATTGCTCGGCAGCCACTTCGTTCACCAGATTGGTATGCTAAGGAGAATACTTCTATTGAGGAACTTTCTAAATCGGTTATCAAGATCAGTAAGCAGTTCTTGGAGAGTAAGCGGAAGCGTAAGTCAGTTCTTGTGACAGAGCCGCCAGAGAAGTTTTCTTCATTGCCTTCTACTTCTAGGTCAAGACCTCGGGTCAAGGCTATTGTGATTCCTCCTGAAGGAGTTAGACTCAGCGGAAACACGGGGAAGAGAACTACTGGAAAGAGGAAGCAGAAACAAGTTGAGAATGTACCTGAGGTTCTAGTAGAGACAGTCATTCAGGCTGAACCTCATGTTTCACCTCCTAGTTCGCCGTATATACAGCCTATTAACATAGATTCAGAGCCTAAGATACCAATTCGAGTTGGATCAGAGACAACTGAACCACCACAGGTGGATACATCAGGGACAGTCTCTCCTCGGATTGATGATATTGTTCAGTCTTGTTGGCTCGAGAGGTCTTTGGGGAGGCAGAGGAGAGAACCTTCGTATAACCTTGATTTATTAGAGTTCGGTGAGCCTTATCAGAAAAGGTCGAACAAGAAAATCAAGAAACAGGTGCACATTGAGAAGACTCCAGAATCAGAGATTGTTATAGAGGTTGTTGTTCCTCCAGAGGGTAAGAGCTTAGATGAAGTCGAAGTTGGTGACTTTACTTTCACTAAGGAAAATCTAGGCAGGACTACACGAGAGACAGATGTGACTCTTCTTAAGATTGTTACCAATAATCTTGAAGAACGTATCATGAAGGATGGAGAGGATAAGGCACTGCTTAAGGCCGAAAACAGTCAACTTCGTCAATATATTTCTGATCTTGTTCATGGAAATTCGAGTAGAGCACCTGTTCTTCCTCAGAATACACCTGCAGAACAACGAAAGCTTGATCAGTTAGTCAGTCATGGCAAACTTTTGGACAACTGGATTGAAAGTTTAGTTGCTACAGGTCGACATCTTCTTGCAGATTTGTATCAGTTGAGGAGTGATGCACATAAGCTTCGTCAAGGTGTTCAGTTGCTCGAGTTTTCAGTTGCAGAGAGTTTAGCCAAGGATCATGTTCTTGTGTCTCAGTTGTCTGTTGCATACGATGCCTTGGAGATTGATGAAGATCAAGAGAGTTTTTACTTGGAGAGAGCAGCACCTTTTCAAAATGGAGATATGTGAAAAGATCTCTGCCAAGTTGTTTTCGTTGAAAGAAGATGTGATTGGAGTACTTGCACTTGTCAGTGGTTTTGTTGTTCAAATTCCGTGTCATTATCTTCTTAAAGATGGCACGTATATTGAATTGGACAAAGTGCAAGCTGAATTCGAAAAGCTGATTCGTGATAACCTGGAGAGAGATCCTATGGCGCCTAAGTTGGAGAAAATCTCAGTTATTTCAGCTAGTTTCAGAAAGGCGACTGAAGATGTTAGAGAAGGCATGCATACGGTCAAAGAAAGTGGCAGAGAACTGAAGAAGCAGACTGTTCTTTTGGATAGCATCAAAGTGCCTAAAGACAAAGAGATTGATGAGTTCTTGGTCGAAGTGTTAGACCGAGATGACATGGAGTGATCTGCCAGTTGGAACCTGCAGTTAATTTCGAGGGTTGAGTCATGAGCAGCAGTTAACTCGACTTTCAGTCTTGAGTTCACTTGCTGACTTCACACATGCTTATCTCTTCCTTGGAATTATCTACAAAGGAGTTAGGGTTAGGGTTTCCAATTAACTAAGGGTAGTGTCCAGTTAACTTTGCTTTAAATAAGGACGTGCATGCTTGCACATGGTCCATTTAGGTTAAATGTATCCGTTAACTGATGGTAGCTTTCCAGTTAACTGTATAGTTTATTTCATTAGGGTTTAGTAATAAATCTTGCATGCATTGCAAGACTGTAGTTGACTCAAGGTGATTTTAGGGTTCCCTACACCTTTCGATGTCTATATAATAAGATTTTTTGCTCATTTGTAATTAACTTTTGCGTGATAGCATGCATGTTGTGCCCACCTTGCCTGTAGTATTGCTATTTTGTATCTATTCATGAACTTTTGCACGAGAGAGAAATATATGTTGTCCCTACCTTGCCCTCAATATTGCTCTTTTGGTATTTGTTCATGCGTCTTTACTATTATAATGAATTGTTATGCCACATAGGGTTTCATGCAATTGTAATGGTGAATTCTTTCCATAGTTAGATCAAATCTGTTTTGTGTTCAATAAACTTGTTCAGATTGAGATGATAGTAGTGCCACCTTGCCTTCAAGTAGAGAATCTGCACTTGGTTATCGTGTATTGTTGTGAATAATAAACTTATTCGGATTGAGCTGATAGTCGTGCCACTTTGCCTTCAAGTTGAGAATCCATATACAGTTTATCGTGTGTTGTTGTTACTAATAATCATGTTTAGATTGAGTTGATAGATGTGCCACCTTGCCTTCAAGTTGAGAATCTACACTCGTTTATCGTCTGATAGTCAAACCTTGCTCCATTTCCTCATGCTCTGTTTTTCTTGAGGAAACTGGATAGAATTTAAGTAATTAAGTTTAGTTGTAGTTAGTAGTCTGCAAAACTAGAAAATACTCAACTGCAACGTATATAGTTTTCGAGAAAGCCTTGTACCTCTACAGCTGAAACAAAAAGACAGGATATAGTTTAGTTTGTTTCCATTTGCAAGTACTTTTGTCAAGCACAACGAGGGAGCTTCCCCTCCTAATTTGAAGAGCACTCATTGCGTAGTGTGCATAGTTGTCCGTACCAACTCTTACTCCAAAGGTGCTAGTTGTTACGCCAACAGGATTCACCTTGAGTTGCATTGGCTTCATAGAGGTACTTTCAATATTTTTTTTGTTCTATATTTACAATGCAATTTCAAAGAAAGAGAAATATTGTAAACTCTTGTTGTATGAACTAGAAGATTGTATTGGGTATTGTCTCAAATCTATTTCAAGCTTCTAATTGGAGTCTTGGCTTAGAAATGATAGTTGTAGGCAAAGTAATAATTTGATATTGTTGTAAGACCATTGGGTAGTTCAGTAATAATTTGATAGTTTGATCTTCTTCTCCTTCTGCTCTCTATCATCCTGATGATGGATCACAGAGTGTGACTCGCAACGTTGATGGAAAAAAAAACAACACAATCAAAGCCAAAAACAACAATTGAATCCAATTATTTTTATTTTGTAGTTAAAGAAATTTGGAAAATATGAATTTCACACCCAAACCCCTGCAAAATGAAAATAAATTAGAAAAGAAGACAACTACGGAAATTGCAGCTATGATGAATTCTCCATTTGAATAAAGTGAGAATGGCATTCACTATTTTTTTGGTATTACAACATACCATTCCACATTTTGAGGAGTCCATATTGGGAGTCATTGGTCAATTGTTGCTAGATAAGTTTCATGGCACTTAGTCCATTATTTTTGTGGGTTGTTGTTGGACAAAAAAGACATGAAAAAAAATGAGGTCACACTAGAAGATCTAAAGAGAATTTGGTGCAAAATTCAACTGCACTATTTTGTTTGACAACTGGACAAATGGCAAGGACTGCACATTGTCAACTTCCTAGTGTTTAGGTGGATAGTTGGGGTTCTTGAAGTCAACTGATGCCTTTTGCAAAGCAAAAGAAGTTGAGACTCTATGCTATATGCTAGACGAGGTGCTCGTGAAATGAGTACAGAGAATGTCATCCATGTTGTGACCAACAATGCAACACCATATGTAGCAATAGGGAGAATTCTTGAGGAAATGAACCATACCATGTTTTGCAACCCTTGTACTACCCATTGCTTTGATTTTTTAATTGAAGATGGAGACAAACTTGGATGGATAAGAATTGTGGTTAAATATGTAATGTCCTCGATTTAGCCCTACGCTCTTCATCTGGATTTAGCCTATTTCCGGAAATCCGTAGGCTAAGCTGAAGTAGAAATTAGGGTTTCCACTTTTAGATGCATTTTCGAAGGTTTGCATATGTGAGTTTCTAACGCATGTTTGGTGAAGCTTTCTAGGTTTTTGGAGAGCTTCAGGGTGAGTTAACATGCATGTTAAGATAATGACATGCAATTTTGACGGATACCTTGCATGCAAGAAAGGTTTTTGGGTTTTTCTGGGTTTTTAGAGACCTCTAGGGTGGTGTGACATGCATCTGAATCTAACAACTTTTCTGGGCACTTACTATTTATAGTAAGTCATGATGGCTACCCGGTTTGTGCTCAAAAGGTATTTGGAAAACACTTACTATTTATAGTAAGTCATGGTTATTGCTCAATTGGTGTTTAGATGAAGTTTTGTAAACTTACTATTTATAGCAGTTTGCTATTTTTGGTAAGTTTATTTATAGTAGTATCATTCTAGCAGCAGCTCAGTCATCTGCAGTTCACATTTATTTTGGGCAGTGAAGCTGATCAGTTTGGCTTTTTGATGAGTTGAAGTAAACTTACTATTTTGAGCATTTGCTATTTTAGCAAGTCCATCTGTGGCTTTGGCATCATCATCAATTTGGTTCAGCTCAGCTAATGTCAGTTTGCTATGTTTAGCAGTTTATCCATTGCAGTTTGGGCATTGCTCTTGGCTACCTCCTTGGACTCGGTTCCAAACTTAGTCAATTTTTATGTTTTGCAGTTGTACGCCATGCCTAGTCAATGAACATTAAGTTGTTTTTAAAATGGGGTCATGAAGGGGGACGCCTCATTAATGCACTTTAATATTTTATTAAAGTTTTGTTATTTCTTCAAGTGGGACGACTTGGGAATAATATGAGGAGTTTTAATATTTCAAAATGCTTTTTGAAGTGGACGCCTCTTGGAGAAGTTGGAGAGTTTCTTGGTTGGAGGTTACAATTGATTCATCTCCTCTATTGAAGCTTATTTATTGATGCCTTGCTCATTCATTCTTATGTTGGATTTTGATAGTAAAGTTATGCTGCTGAACTTAATCCAGACCTGGCTAAGGGGGAGCTTAGCAAATCAATCCATCCTTTGGGCCTGAAACTATGGCTTCCTAAGTGGTCATTTGAGACTGTACTTCACATAGAGGTGCAGATTGAGCTTCAATTTTGATGTTTTCAGACAGGTTGCTGCTGTATAGCCTGTTATCTAGCTGTTGGCTTATACATGGCTGAAGCGATATTTCACTGATAGCTTCGTCATGGAATTTATTCTCGTTCTGGGTATCTGCTCATGTTGTTTGACTATGAAGGGCGACCAGTTGTGAGAAGTTTCAGATTTTATAATTGAAGTTTGGATTTTTAAATGCAAGTTGACCTCCTAGAGGGGCCATACCATTTTCAGGTTGCATTGGAATTTGTGCCGACTGTGATTTGCTATTCTTGGCTCGAATTTCTCAGTTGGAGATTGGACGCCATGATGAGAGGTTTCCACTGACTGCTAAATGAAGTCTTTCCGGGTTGTGAGTGAAGGGCTGCGTCCAATTTGGTGAATTTCTATCTTGCTGGTCTGGTTTTTCTGTATTTACGGTGTCTGATCAGATTGGTTAGATATTGTTTAAATGCTAGTTTGAGCTTCATTTCCATATCATTCCATATTGTAATAGTTAGAGTATTATTACTCTAACCTTTGTGAGATTTTGGAAGCATATCTTTCTTATTTGCAGCTATATTTATTCATTGTAAAGTTGATTAGTAGTACTAACAGCTAATTGTTTAATTGCTGCAAATTAGTTTTGAATTTCACACTCCCACTAGAGAAGTGGTTGAGTTTAATAATCAATCTTTCATTATTGTTAATTTCCCCCCACGAAATAAGTGGTAGTAAGGAATGTCCTCCCGAATGTATTCCCCCCACTGAATAAGTGGAAGAGAGGATTTCATGGCTGGCTTGCCGCCTTTAAATTTGTGATAATCTCACCCACTAAATAAGTGGAGTATTCCCACTGCTTGTGGATGCCTACTGTTACCAGAAAAATATACTTTCAGTTCAGTTTTTGTTATTAACGATCCCCGAACCATATGCAATCACATCGCCCACTCCAAGATCTTGGTGAACATTCTTGGTGAGGGTTATTTGCAAGCTGATTTTGGATTTTGGAGCTAACGCTAATCAATGTTTGGTGCTGGTTTAATTGTGTTAAAACTAAAAAAATTAAGGGGGAATACTACAAAATAAGTGAGAAACATCACCAAATACATCTACAATCACCCTTGAGTTCTTAACTTGATGAGAGAGCACACCGAAGGACAAAAGATTGTGCAATCAAAAGCCAGATTGTGCAATCAAAAGCCACACACTTAGACACCAACTTCATCACATTGCAGAGCAATTCAACCTAGTAATGTCTCCTAAGCATTTGTTTGTGAGCACTAGAGGAGTGAAGTCTCTATATTCAAAAGAAGGAAAAAGGGAAAATGGTCACAAAGACTATTTTTGATATGTTTGCCAAGAGCATGAATTAGATCCTCAATATAATATGTTTCATTTACTTTTTATATGTTCTTATTGTTATATTTTATTCATTTTAATTTTAGAAATCCATACTATTTTGTTTTAGGTGATAGAACTTTTGGTTAGGATTCTATGCCTAGCGGATGGGGATAAAAACTGAATGGGTTATTTGTTCAAGGACATGGACAAGGCCAAGGGGACCATCCAACAATACTAAAGATCCAACAAATGAAAATATGAACCCATTTGACATATAAGTGATTGAAGGTGGAATAAGCTACTCACTAACACATAGTTGTGTGTATGAAAATTGAAAAGTTTGACTTGACAACCCAAAATTTTGACTCATACTCAGGACTCGAACTCAAGACTCAACAAACTTGGCAAAAAAACATAATTACACAAAAAATTGAAATTAATGCATTTAGAGAACACATAAGTCTATTATGATCTTCAATTTGTCATAAATTCAACTATTACATATGTCATATGACCCTCAAATCAATAAATGACAGTTCCATAGTGTCTCAAAATAAGGGGACCAAGGGCTTGGATTTGGGGACAACATGGGGCCAATTACGAGCAAGGGTTGGAGGCAGAGTCCCCAACGAGGTTGAATCCACTTTTCTTTAATAAGTAATTGGTCATCTAAACGTTTTTGCTTGTGCTTTTCTTTGTCTAGTAGGTTTTGATTTGACTTGCATGTGCTTATATGGAGCCTAGCCTTTGACAAAAAGAATATTCGCCATATGATTCTTTTGTACCCTTTATTGTTTTAGTTCCTTGAAATTTAGAGGGCCTATTTGAAGTTGAGACTTATTACTATGCCAATGCTAGCAAATTCAAATTGGAGCAAAGAATTTTATGTGCACATCAATTTCCAATTTTTCTATTTTAAATACATTGTTGGTGGAGGATGGTATTTACAATTTAGATCATTTTATGCATTTTGTTAGTAAACTTTTTCTGAAAGTTGGGGGGAACTACAACACTAATATAGAGGGAAGCTTTGGGGATGATGCACATGATTCCGAAATTTAGATGCTATCTATTGGCTAACCCCCTTGTTTCCTATGGGGGACCTTCAAGCTTTGAAACATTTGGTATGCAAGCCAGTGATTAATAGGTGTGTGGGCCCGTGGTTATTCATGTTGCTAGAACTCACCTTCAAAATCATTTTCAAATCAAGGAATCATCATGCCATTGCAGATCATCAATCCAAAATAAGGTTGGGGCAATTGTGTCATTAAGTCCTAGATATTCAACTATTAACCTATTTCACATTGTTATAATGGTGTCATGGTGTAACGCCCCAACCTTTACACCAAGACATTAGTAGATAAAACATGGACAAATAATTTTTGTGTTACAATTGCGGCACGCGCATGTCACCACCTCACACTTGCACACACAATGTTGTCAAAACTAAACATTATCGTGACCAACGCACACGCCAACACCACTAAGTGCATAATGGCACAAGGTCAATGAACACCAACACAAATATCACAAGCAAAAGACTTACACAATCACAGGTCAAGTTCACCATGATGACATCGTGAGGAGGTAGAGTTCTCTCTAACTTGGACAATCGGGTCCAAGGCCAATATCTCCATTGCTCATTAACAAAAAAACAAGATGAGAGCATCATATCATCTCAACCCTCAAATGACAAAGATAGAAGGGACTAAGGAGCCATCTCCCCACCAAGGGAAAGCATCAACATTCATTAACCACTAGGTCTAGGGCAAGAATGACTAGGTTTTACAAATCATTTACAAAACTACAAAAGAACACAATAAATCATTCCATCCTGCATTGCAAAGAGGGAGAACACTAATCATGTCATGTACAAGTTGAACTGGAAACATCTAACCTCCCATTCAAACAATTTGACTCTTCAAGCTTCTAGAAAAAGGTTGAGGCAAGTTATCAAGATTTGTGAGGTTGTTGGAGAAAGCCAAGCCATGGTAGGCAATTTTCTAAGGATAGAACCTTCATCTTGTGAGAAGGTTTGTACTAAGACCACTGTTTGGAATATCCTCAAGCGTTGTGGCCTTACCCCATTCCTTGAAGCTGTTAGCAAATATGACCCAATGCTATCTTATGAATTTTCCAATTCTTGAAGAAATAGGACTATTGTATGTGTGTGGTATCTCTTTCAAGGTTACGGAGGAATTAATCTCTTTGGCAATGAGGCTAAGCATGGAAGGGGTGAAGTTCTAGAAGAACAAAAAAAACTAAAGCACGAGCATCTAGGGTTACTAGCAATCTTGCATCACCAAAAATATTGCTATTTTATTTTTATTTATTTTCAATAAAGGCTTAGGGGTTGTGAAAATAAATATTTTTAATTTGCAACTTTATAAATTCCCTTGTGGCAAAATTGTAAATGTAAATTTGGTGGAATTATGTTCCGGTAAATGTTTATAAGCCATAAATGGGGAAATATTCCTTTTGGGTGTCCCATTTCTTGGTGGGGACCACTTGGGGTGCATGTGCTTGCATGCTCAATTGCATGCATTTGCATGTTTGTGCCACAAGCTTTGCATGTTATTGGATGTTCGTATTTGGAGCCGTCGGAGCTGCTGAGAATCAATGAAGGTGTCATAGTTGGCCAAGATCATTGGTCAAGAGCTAGGCGCCCATATGTGGGTCATATTTGCAATTAAGTATTTTATATTTAATATTTTATTCTCCTCAAAGTGGGGCGTGGGATTTCAAGGTGGTGTAGAGAAGGGGGATTCACTACTCACAAGTTCTCTTCATTCAAAGAGCCTCACAGGGCGAACTACCCTAAACTACCTCAAGGAACAACGGCGAGAGTCCCAGAATCAGAAAGAGCAGGTCACAAAGATTTTTTGGATAAACTGACAAGCTCTTGGCCAAAGGACGTCAGCGCAGAATACAGAAGACAGCGCGGTGCGCTGGCGTCCAAGAGGCACGCTGGCATCTTATACAGACCAGAAAGTGAGTCTACCGCAGAAAATGACAAAGTGGCTACTTCTACCCTAATTACTGAGAAATTCCAGAATGTGCGAAGATAACAAAATATAATAAAACTACAATAAAGAGAAGAAAGAAAGAAGATGCTCACAACAATCCAAGTAATGAAGTCTCCAGCTAGTAGATATCTTCAATACCTGCGTCTGTAAGATCTGGAGAAAGTGTTGGGGCTGTATAGGGGTTTGCCTCAGTCAAACCCCCGTTTTGGTGTTCCCACCTCCACGAACAGCCAGTTAGAAGGAGAGAATGTAACTGAAATGGAAAAAAGCGTGTGGTGAAAGCAAAACCCGCTTCAGGAGTAGAACCCGTACCACCAAGTATGAGTGATAAAAGCAAACCCTGCTCAAGGAGGAGAACCCGTATCACAAAAGAGGTGAAAAAAGCAATCCCTGCTCAAGGAGGAGAACCCGTATCACAAAGTAAGGATGCAATAGGTAGGGGATATGGAATCCCAGGATACTCACAAGCATGAGATAATGGAGATAGATGCGAAAGCCAAGAGGGCTGCAAAGAGTGTTGTGAGAAAGATAGCAATAGAGAAATGCAAGAGCCAAGACTAATGAGAAGTTAGAAGCTGGAATGAAGCTAGAGCAAAGGAAGAATGGAGCTAGAGAGATTCAGAGAGAGAAAATGAGGTGAAAAGATGACATTTAAAGAGAGAAGAGAAGCAAAGAGAAGCTTCCCAGGCGGTTATAAGGCAACTCGAGTCGTTACCACCGACCGAAAGAGGTGACAAGTGGAAGACATGCACGGAAACGATCGTTTGAACGTTGAAACGTTGCAGGACGCTAGCGCAACGAACAGACGTCCACGCGACACACTAGTGTCCAAAAACATCACGCTACAAAATGACACGAACAGGAAAAGCATGAGGTTCGATGCAAAGCAGAGGCACAAGGGTAGCTGCTGAAAAGGGGTTTTCGAGCATCCCGAGAAGGGAAAAGGGCTGATGCAAGGGCTAAAATGAGCCTACACAAGTGCTAAGGGAGTGGACATTAAAGCGGATACAAGAATGTATGTGAAATTGCGAGGGGTGCAATTTTACGACTATACATTTTGCGCCCACTTTAGCGGGCATATGAATCTATGCTAATATGCACGCTAAAGGAAATCTATTAAACATAAATAACATCATATGCCAAAAGGATACTGTAGAGGAAGCAGATAACTCTTTGAACCAAAAAAGCATGCCCCTAGTCTGAAGACCTGCAAAACAAATGCATTAGACAAGAAAAGCCTACACCAAACAACAATGTTAGAACATAGAAAGCCACTATAAGATTTGAGTTGGCAAAGTAAAAGAGACCTCAATGTGAAAGGTTGTCTCAGTACTATGTGTTGTCCCCAAATTAAGAGATAACACACTTAGAAGAATTCTAAAACGAAGAGAGGAAGGGCACATACACAGGATGAAGAAGATGTAGATCCTCGATCCGATATATACAATTTGAGAAGAAAGAGAATTTAAGAATGTATGCGCCTCACAGGCCTGCAGACCTACAAGGAAGGTGTCCTCCAAGATCTCTCACATGAAGGAAACCGAGAAAAGCGCCTTACAGACCCGCAGACCTGCAAGGAAAGTGTCGTCCAAGATCTCTCACATGAAGGAAACCCAAAGAAAGCGCCCTACAGACCCGTAGACATGTAGGGAAGGTGTCCTTCAAGATCTCTTGCATGAAGGAAACCCAAGAAAACGCCCTACAGACCTGCAGAGAGGTATCCCCCAAGATCTCTCACATGGAGGAAACCCAAAGAAAGCGCCCTACAAACCCACAGACCTGCAGGGGAGTGACCCCCAAGATCTCTCACATAAAGGAAGCTCAAAGGAAGCGACCTATAGACCCGCAGATTTGCAAGGAGGTATCCCCCAAGATCTCTCACATGGAGGAAACCCAAGGAAGGGGACTCCGCAGAGTCGGAAAGCAGCTTTACAAGCGCACCTACAAAGCAACATGTCTACCAGCAAATAGAACATGCCAGGAAACACAAAGCAGCCACACAGGAAAACAAGCGGACAATCACGCAGACCGTCGATAAATTGGAAGGCTTTCAAAGGGGTCCCTCGAGAACCCTTCAAAAGAAGAGGGGTCCATTTGAAGGACGCATTGTTTGAAAAGCGAGGTCTAGTCAGGCTGCCCCCAAGCTAGACATAAATGATTTCACTCAAAAGAAAAGCTTTCAAAGGGGGTCCCTCAGGAACCCTTCAAAAGAGAAAAGGGGTCCACTCAAGGGACGCTTCATTTGAAAGACATAGCAAAGAGAGGAGGTCCTCAAGAAGGACACATATCTCTCAACAAGTTATCATTGCCCCCAACATAAAGGGTAGGAGAACAATGCAAGATACTTAGAACATACAGGATAGAGGTAAACCTCGATATCACTTGTCATGCGAAGAAGAGGCAGGTGCATTAGCAAATAAATGAGTGATGGCATCTGAATCAAGAAGTTGTTGTATTTTATCCTTCAAAGCCTTACATTCACTAATGGAATGGCTAGGCACTCGATGGTATGCACAAAAAGAATGTTTTCCTTTATCATGCTTATGAAATTTCTTGCATGTAGGAGGACGAAGAGTAATTAAGCGGGCTTTTAGAAGCCGCAACAAAATATGCTCTTGCTTAGATAAAGAATGAGGGGCAGGAAGCAACCCTTTCTCTTGTGGAGAAAAATTTGACTACTTAGAAGAAGGCATAAAGATAGAAGACAATGGAGGATCTTCATAGAGAGCATTATTCTGGCAACAGGGATCATAATCCTATGAGATCACCATCATCCTTCTTGACAGGACTACCAACATTAACCTCCTTAATATAAGTGTGATCATCTTCCTCGGAAGAGGGATCAACACTAAGAACATTACAATTTGCATTCACCTTATCCCACAATACAGAAGAATGACCATCTTTGATAGCGGGTGTGGATGATGTTATTGGAAGGTCTAAGTGGATCCGGTCGACTTTATATTCCCTAATGAAGGAATTTGTAAGTCTAGAGAACCCCAATCATCACCAAGACATGCATTTTCTTGAGAAGAGGTAGAAGGAGCACACTTAGGACTCCTTGCTTCAGAAGGTTCTTCTTCAAGGACATCTACCTCAAGAGTATCCTTTGTAGTAGGTATTGTTGGAGTAAACATCGACACATCAGAAGACACTGAAGGAATAAGAATAGGCATAACCGAAACCTGACCGGCAGCTGCCATCTCACACAAGTGCATAGCCTCAAGGTCAGCCTTAACTATGACTACTTTATTATTGCAAATGAACTTAATAGATTTATGCAAGGTTGACGGGCCTGCACCCATAGCATGAATCCATGGTCTATCAAGAAGAAGGTAACTTTTTTGACATAACATAAACAAGGGTAGGTACAATAATAGGTCCCAACCTCAAAGGCAAGACTATTGTGCCTAGGGCTTGTTGACCAACATTATCAAACCCACGAATGACAACAGAAGAAGTATTAAGAGAAGATGAATCAATATTAATCTCAAGCAATAGATCAATACCACATACATTGAGCACCAAACTAACATCAACGAGAGTACGTCTAATGCCAATGTTATTAATGTTAACTATGATCATTAAAGGGTCCACTTGCTTCTGTACTTCCGGAGGCGGGAGCTCTTGCGGATAGAATGTGATATACAGCGAATCTGCACGAATATAAGCCATCAAAGCATCAGCATCCGTCAGCCTAGCGGAAGAAGGCAAGAGGATCTTTTGCAAGGCGTCCTGAAATATACCTTGATAAACTAGAGTAGACTGAAGCAAGTCCCACAGTGAGATCTTAGCTGGAGTAACGTGGAGTTGCTCGACAAGATCGTAATCACTAGGTGTTTTAGTTGTGGGTTTAGGTGCTTGAGGAAGGCTTGGTTGTTTATTCATTCTATTCTCATAAGTATGGGCTACCACTCTATAAGAGGGAGCCTTAGGAAAATCAAGAGAGTCACTATCAAATGGAACACTATTGATAGAACAAATTCTTTTAGGAGAAGGACTAGCTGGAGTCACATAAATGACTGGTCTCTTAGGCCTTTGAGGGGCAGCAGAGACATAGATTACATTTACAGAATCATCACAACTAGTGGAATAATTATTTGAAGACATATTTTCAACATCTATCCAAACAGGATCAAATGTGGAAGTAGATTCATCATGCGCTAATGCATCATCTCTAAAGGAAAGCGCATCAATACAAATATGAGATTCATCATTCACAAATGCAACGTCTCTGGAGGAGAGTGCATTGGAAGAAATAGGAGATTCATCATTCACAAATGCATCATCTCTAGAAGAGAGTGCATTGGAATGAAGAGAAGGTAGAGTAACATTAAGAAAGGTATCAATGATTTCATCTTCTTGTAACAAAATATCCTCCGAAGCCAAAAGATTTTCGTGAGAAGGATCAAAGATATTGAGTGGCATAGGCAAAGCCAAGTCACCATCACATGCATGAAATGGACCATCATTAACACTTTGGATAAAATCAGAAACTGAACTAATGAAAGAGGATATTAAATTCATTTTGAAAATAATAAGTTAAATATGATAAATAATGAATAAACAAGTCAGCTAATAACAGAACTAAGAATAACCGTAAATCCAGATTTTCAGATTTTTTTGGTATTTTCTAGGTTCTAGTAATTTGCACTTTTGGAGGTGTTCGAAGCAGAATTTGAGGTCAAAAATTGCGTCAGTCCCTAAAATTCAATTGCCAAAGGCAAAATATTTTAGGGACTGAACTAGTCCTCTTGGAGACCTTTCCAATGGTACAAACGGTTATGAATTCTGAGCACCGAGCCAAAAGTTATGACCCCGCCAAGTAGGGGTAACTAAATTCCTAGTTTTCTGAAAAATACTCTTCACGTCGGGTTCACCAAAATGTAAAGAAGGGAGATTCGCTACTCACGAGTTCTCTTCATTCAGAGAGCCTCACGGGGCGAACTGCCCTAAACCACCTCAAGGAACAGCGGCGAGAGTCCTATAATCAATCCAAGTAATGAAGTCTCCAGCTAGTAGATATCTTCAATTCCTGCGTTTGTAAGATCTGGAGAAAGTGTTGGGGTTGTATAGGGTTGCCTCAATCAAACCCCTATTTTGGTGTTCCCACCTCCACAGATAGCCAAATAGAAGGAGAGAGTGTAACCAAAATGGAAAAAAGCATGTGGTGAAAGCAAAACCCGCTTCAGGAGTAGAACCCACACCACCAAGTATGAGTGATAAAAGCAAACCCCGCTCAAGGAGGAGAACCCGTGTTATAAAAGAGGTGATAAAAGCAATCCCCGCTCGAGGAGGAGAACCCGTATCACAAAGTAAGGATGCAATAGGTAGGGGATATGGAATCCCAAAATTCTCACAAGCATGAGATAGTGGAGATAGATATGAAAGCCAAGAGGGCTGCAAAGAGTGTTGTGAGAAAGATAGCAATAGAGAAATGCAAAAGCCAAGGCTGATGAGAAGTTAGAAGCTAAAATGAAGCTAGAGCAAAGGAAGAATGGAGCTAGAGAGATTCAGAGAGAGCAAATGAGGTGAAAAGATAACATTTAAAGAGAGAAGAGAAGCAAATAGAAGCTTCTCGGGCAGTTACAAGGAAACTCGAGCCGTTACCACCGACCAAAGGAGGTGACAGGTGGCAAACATGCATGGAAACGGTTGTTTGAATGTTGAAATGTCACAAGACGCTAGCGCGGCGTGCAAACGTCCGCGCGACGCGCTAATGTCCAAACACATCATGCTACAAAACGACATGAACAGGAAAAGCATGAGATTCGATGCAAAGCGGACACACAAAGGTAGTTGCTGAAAAGGGGTTTTCGAGCATCCCGAGAAGGGAAAAAGGCTGATGCAAGGGCTAAAATGAGCCTACACAAGTGCTAATGGAGTGGACACTAAAGCGGATACAAGAATGTATGTGAAATTGCGAGGGGTGCAATTTTACGACTATATAGGTGGTAATTTAAGGTTGTTTTGGGAAAGCAATAATGGTTTTCTCCTCACACATTCTCTATGATGCTTGTTCATTTGAAGAAAGCGGCTTTTGGAGAAGTTGTGGTTGTATACCCAAATGTTGTTGGAATGAAGCCAGAATGTTGAAGACATTATGTTGCAAATTTTTGTATGTATGAAGCCCAGATTGTAGGGAAGCATATAAGCTTCAATTTGATGTAATCATTTTATCATTTAAGCAAATCAAATGTTGTCGATTTTCTTTCTTTAAATCTGAAATTTAAAGGCATATTGCAGCCACCTTGCAAGTCTCTTTGTGTGTGTTTGATTTCAGTTTTGAAGGGAAAGTTTCCCTTTTCATCAAAAACCAAGATCGTCAACACATGGATGCATTCCTCAAGCAAGAAAAGAAGGTCTCGAGATTTCAAAACGGCTTCAAATGTGAGAACTTACCCATGTCATGGTTGGAGGTGGTTGAAGTGATTATGAGATACTTTACCCTTTAAGGTAGGTAAAAATGCATCTATTCATATCATTTCCCTATGTTGAACCACCCAAGGCATAACAAGAAAAGGAGCTTCCCCTTCTTTTTGTTTTGTTCCTTGGAGGATTTTGTGTTAGATGTGATTTTGGGCAAATTTGTAACAAACTTTCAAATCTACAGTTTAAGAACGGTAACCAACTACCAAATTCAGCTGAAGTGTAACTAACTAGTTTTTCTTACGAGAGTTTTCTTTGCAATAACGAACAGGAAAGATAAACAATCTGAGCATTAACTACTCTAACATTCATTAACTAACTTCTAGTTCTTCATTTTCAGCTGAAAAGGAACAATTAACAGTTTATATAACCACAGTTGGATATGAACTAACTTTTCCATTAATTATGAAATGAATAAAGCATTTAATTCAGCAATGAAATAAACATTTTAAGTAAATATATCTGAAGTAAAGAGAGAGAGAGAGAGAGTTATGAGAAAGTACAGTCTAAAGGCTTCCTGCTAAAATGCTTGAATAAGACTCTGTCTTCGACGGAAAAAGAAACATCATCAAGGGCTTTTCCGCCCAACCAAAGACCTACAGTCTCCTGTGTTTCTTCAACTAAAGAAACCCGACCCTTCATGAGGGCAGTTTATAAGGAATTCACAATTAGCATCTTGCCATCTAAGTCTGGTGTCAAGAATCTATACTACACTGGTTGATCCTTCACTATAGGTTCTCCTAACTAGAAAGACCATTCTGACCAGGGGTATATCTGATTCTTGATGGCTGACTAATGCTTAATCTAAGTATCATAACCTTGGCCAAGGATTTTATGAATTTGAGCACACTTCTCGTGCCGTCAGCTCTCTCACCCTTACTCGGCAAAGAGATACATAAGATTCTTGGGTTTATTTTATTAATGACTCAACTCAAAATTTGTTCATCTACATTCAAGTATAATGTGATCAAATCTTACTCACAAAAGAAAGTATGACAGTCTAAATCGACGATGAAAGAATACTTTAGTTCAATATATGCATATTTTTACTTCTTCTAAATGAAATTTGTAAAAGATTATGGAACAGAACCAATTCAAGAACTAAAGAAGAATAGAGCACAGTTTGCTTCAAGTTATACAGTGAGGAGAAGAACGCAAGAAAACTCAGGTAGCAGTTGAAGAAACCACAAACAGATCGAAAGGTTTAGAGATCAATGATTTGACCAGGTTTGAGGCTTAAAAACAGAGTAAAGTGTTGACTTTGAATTTAACAATGAAGGAAGAAAACACAAAGCATTACAAGTGCAAGATTGGGTAAGAAGACAAGATCAAAACCAATAGGGAAAAGAGTATTTCGGAAAGACAAGGCATTGTGATTATGCAGAGTTTCGATAACATTAAACAACAGGTCGTAATCCAAATGCTTGCACTATCAGTACATAGCGATTCCACCAACGAATTATTTATATTTATTAATAATGATTTAGTAAATTAAAAGATTCTCATTTTACGTGCCTGGTTATGCAGAACTAAAGCTTGAAGAATCACCTGACTCTTCCCTCCCACAAACTAGAAAAAAGCAACAATGCTTTCGAGGTCCTTTACTGACTAGAAGGTATTCAGAGACAGTTTACTCTAGAGATCAAAAGTTATTCCCCACCTGAAACTAGAGAGTGTCGAACAAAATGATCACCCCCCCCCCACGCTATGCTTGACAAAAAATATAAAGGAAAGAATGCCCACCTAAAAAGAATGCGAGAGAGAAGAAGAAAGTGACGTAAAGAAGAAAGCCATCCTATAAACCTAAGTGAGCCAAGATTCCCAAGAACGAGTGACTGCATGAATTCCTTCTTGGGTGTTACATCCAAACTTGGAGAACAAGGTGGCGATGGACTACTACCTCCAAACTTTAACGGCCATTTAACAACTCAAAATTGCGACTTAGAGATTACATTATTACCGGCTTAAATATTTTAATTTAATTTCTTTCCCAAGGTGCACTTAAGGCTAAATACATGACTTTTAAAGGGAAACGATGATGTTCATTTAAAGTTGACTTGTTTTAAAACTATCTAATTAAGTGAGATATAACTCAAGGTTATGACTTCAATGTAGCCACCTTACACCAACTCGTGACTTGGTGGTAATTTGATCCTTTATAGACTACGACCTCTCCTTGATGATATTCCCCTTTCCCTCGAGGTGTTGGCAATCCTGCAACCACTTGACAAAGAAATAGGGTTAGACCATTCTCGGTATCATTTTTAAAATAAAAGCTCATCAACACATTCACTATATACATATAGAAGGAAATCATTCATAATTGCAGTTATATCAAATAAATTAAAAATTATTTTCCCAGTTTCCACATTCTCATGAAAGGTAGTTAATCACAACTAACATAACGACCCTAATTTCATTACCATAATCTTGTTCAAGAAAAAAGGGATGTAACAAAATCCCAACTACCCTTGCACCAAGTCCTCGTCTACTGTACCTATAGATATGAGCAAGCAAAACACTTACCCCTCTGTTCATCCCCAAGATTGTCAACCCTACCCTGGTTTAGCCAAAAGAGAAGAAGAAAAATTTTGTTCATAAAGGTGATGTCATGGATTCCCATCCCCTTTAGCACCCCAAGGTTGTGATCCTAGACAAACCCAATCCTGACTGTGTGGTTAAAATCCTTGTGTCCCTCACCAAGCTGCATTCAACTCCGGTCTCCACTACTCCCAGTCCCCCTATCCACGAACCCCTACAAGTTGATAAGAGGAATTTATTTTGGAGGAAGGCCCCTCTACCAACCCCCCTTCCATCCATAGCCCCCTTGTCAAGCACACTATGACCAAGTACCCAAGATATGGGTTCAAGTGGGATCATCCTGCCCCCAAGACTGGATACCCATCTGAAGAAGGGACCATACTTGAAGACTCTAGGGCTCCTCCATGCCACCCTACTATTCAAGAAGAGGCGAATTGTTCTAATTGCAAAAATATGAAAGTTGTTGTGGACAATTTATAGGATAGTCTCAACCTTCACAATAGTGTAATTAAATAGTTCATTGCCTTGCTCCAAAACACTAGGTTGAGAATGCAAGAGATGGAGATGAAGATGTTCAACCAGGCCAAGAAACAACTTCAAATCCAAGTGGATAAAGACATGGTAGGAAGTGAAAAAATTCTGTACCACCTTCCAATATTGGGACAACTTGAAGTTGAAGTTCCACACCCTATAGAAGAATCAAGAAGAACTGAACAAGAACCTATCCCAGTTGTCGATTTCAACAAGCAGACCATAAAAAACTCAACTACTAGTCTTTTGTCTCACAAAATGAACTTCAAAAACAATAAAGGGATTCTATATAGGAGGGCCTAGCCAAGAGAACCAAAGCCAAGACCAAAACACGAAGAGGCAAACCACCGCTATTGAAGAGAACCACTTAGAGGTTACTCTAATCGATCAAATTAATTTTCTCACCAAAAAATGGCAAGCTACCAATGGGCTTCAAAAACTAGCTAATAACAAATAGGTGTTTTCTTTTGCTATGGTATTGTTGTTCCTCTACACTTTGCTTGTACCTACTATTCAGTTTGTTTTACTAGACCCATATATCATGGTACTCATTCCATTTGCCTAATTGCTATTATGTCTTTGTAAAAGGGTTTAGGCCCTTTCAAAACCTATTTTTATCTAATTCAAAAACAAACTATTTTCTCTATAATTTCTTATCTATTGTGAATTTTGGAAAATGCTAAAAGGTTTTTGTAGATTATGACTTCCTCTTTTTGTTGCATATTAGAAGTTGGAATCCCTTTTATATTTCTTGAGGTTGCCCCTAGTAAAACAGGGGGCTCAAAAATCACTCTTGTTGCGAGGGCAAGTTGCCCCTAGCAAAACAGGTGACTCACAATCAGTGGAAAGATTTGGTATGAACAACGAGCTTCCCAAAGACCTCGAAATTTGTTCCAAAGAACTATAAGGGTCCCACTACAAGCCTGAAACCATCCTACACACTCAACACTAACATCCCATACAAGAAACAAGGCACAAAACTCCAAAATAGGCAAATGCCATCCTCACCTTATGATGCTTATCTTGGTCCCACAAAGTACCTTCAAGTAAAGGTCACACACCAAGAGCATTACAAGGAAAAATGAACCCCTATGACTATGTATTGTTAATGATACTGAGCAGCTTCGGGTTCATCCTTCCAGCCTCGAGTAAAGTCATAAATAAATGCAGCCTATTGGCTATTTATTTATATGTGAGAATAAATGAGTATGGGTGCATCTCTTTGTAAATAATATATTTATTATTCTGGGCCGTCCTTCTTTGTAAATTATATTCATTGATTATTGTATCTTGGCCGACTTGTTCAAATTGTAATTTATGTTGAGGCCGACCTTGTGAGATCTCTTATAGCCATGTATTTATAAGAGATCACTTCTCTCCTTGTTAGACGATCAAGCAAGTTGGTTTTCTCTCCTTCATTCAAGGGCGAATTATCTCCAAGATCAGATTGCGAATTTCTGTAAGTGCAGATTTGGTGAGGGCAGATTACTATCTGTTGTGCATCTAGTGTAGATGCTGAATATTGGCCTTGTGATTGGCCTCATTGTAAAGAGAATTGTTGCCATGATTTATATATAAAAGAGAGATCTTTGTTGCTGGGTTTTTCTCCCTCAAGAGGAGGGTTTCCCCAGGGTATCTGCTGTGTCATTGTGTCTGATTTTGAATTTATTTCTGTGCATTCAATCTGATCACTTAAGTTTAACATGTATGAGTAAAAATATTTTCAATAATGAGCCTCATATCCATGGGTGAAAACAAGAGCCCATTACATTAGTCTTTGATTCAAGAGGAGAATTCATCATAGCTGCAATTGCATCAATTATCTTCTTTTCTAATTTCTTCTCCTCATACAAGAGGTTTTGTAATCTTATTTGAATAGAACATTTTGCTCTAGCCAGTTTATATGTGTAGATTTGTTTATTTTATGTGGGCATTTCAGATCTAAGTATTTTGTATGAATGCTTTGTTTGATTTGCATTGCATTATTCCTAATCTAAGCAATTTATATGAACGTTTTAGTGAGGGTTCATTACAAAGACAGCCTTTATCTTTTATATAATCTTCGGTTATACTAAAATATAAAGTTGCACATCTCATTTAGGGACTCAGGCAAGGTGATATTGATGATATATGAGATGATTGAGGCCTCCTCTCATCCTCAATCCACAATAATTGCACAACACCATTCATGCATCTAGATCTAGTGTGCCATTCCTCCACACAAGGTCCCTAACCTTGCCGCCACCATCGTTACCTACAAATTCCATCTCTATTTGTAATTTGAAAACACTAGCAAAAAAAAAGTTCAAACAAAATTGTAAACCCTAGCTCTAAAAGAAAGAAGAATTGTGAAAAAAATGCAATATTGAAACCCTAGAAGTGCTAGAACAAAACAAAAATGAAGTTAATAAAAAGCAAAAAAGAGTTGCATAACTTTCAAAGTTGCTCAACAAATCCAAAAAATTGGGTGAAGATGCCTCCAAATGAAATCAAGAACAAGAGCATGTCATAAATATCTACGAAAAAATGCAGCCCACATAGACCTTTTAGAAGCATGCTTCATCATATCAACACCCAACTCAAAAGCAAGGCTCCTCAAAACCATGGCCACTAGAGCTTTTCAAAGTTGTGATGATGAGCATATTGAGTAGGTAAAATAATGGTTATAAAGGTAAGATATTGGGAAAAAACACATTGTAGATGATGTATCAACCTTACTTGTCGCTGACCTCTTGGGTTCGTGTCAGCATGTTCTGAGGAGTAAATTGAGGTTACCAATGAGCTTTTGTGGGTTTTGCTAGGTTTTTTCTAGCAAAATGGCTATTTTTACTAAGTTCCAATTGGGCTCCGATTTGGTTGGATTGGGGGATTGGACTCACTATTTTTAGCATATTGCTATTTTTAGTAAGTGTTATTTTTAGCACTTAGTCTGGCCTCTATTCCTCTTTCAGTCAATACAATGCTTTCTAGTTATGGCCTTGGTGAGTTCTAATGGTGGATGGATTGATATTTGATTATTATCACTTAAGTTTTATAATGTTGCTTTATAACTTAAGTGAGGGGGCCATGGGTTCATGAAGTGTACCCCTTGGCCTAGTAAGGTGACGTTTTTAAAAGAGGATTAATGTTTCTCCTTGTGTGGCACCTAAACGGGAGGTTATTTATCATTTTTTAAGGCTATTTTTATGCCTCATAAGGTGGGACACCCAATTGGGACTTAAATGTTAATTTTTTTTAAAAATGAAAAGTGAAATTTTGGAGGCAAAAAGTTGGACGCCCCTCTTGGGGTAATTTCATGTCATTTCATTAAGTGAAATGAGAGGAAAAAATATTCAAATTCAAATTCAAGTTGCCATAATTCTTCCCTCACTTTATAAAGATGAGTTTGAGCTCTCATTTGGTTATGGATGATTTGACAACTTAAGGAGATGCTGCTGGAATGAGCTCAGGGAGTTCTTCTTGCTGGTTGAGGATGAAAACCCTCTTCTCTATTGTCGGTTTTGGTGGTGAAATATGCACCCTAGCTGGTTGGAGTGATTCTACCTCAGGAATCACCATTGTATTTCATGATTGCAGATTTAGGGTTTCAAGAAAAAAATGAAAATGTTCAAAAGGTATTTTGAAGTGAATGATTTTTGGAGGTGTTGGTGATGAATTTTTAATGCTGTTTTGAAGTGTTATGGTGGAGTTTTGTTGGGTTTTCAGACCTGGACCATACCTCTGCAAGTACAGGCGATACCTCCCTATTTGACATATACTGATCAAGGGTTTGGAGTTGTGCTTTTGGGTATTTTTCTGTTCATTTCCCTAGGCTGGGCGACCATATTGGGAGAGATTTCCAGAGCTTAAAGAAATGTTTTATTTTTATAGAGCAAAATTGCCCTGACCAGGCCGTACTAGCTGTAGGGTGGAGTTTGGTGCGGTAAATCAGTTTCCAGGGGTTGTTTGTGGCTGCAAAACCAATTCTAGGGAGGTGCCTAAGAGAGTGAAAATGATTCGAGGTGTTAGAATGCAGTTTTGAGTGCTCAGACAATTAAAAAGAATTAATTTCCTAGTCGCCCCTGTATTTTCCAGTCACTGTGTTTAGCTACAGCAGGTCTGTATTGTTTAACAGTGGCCTAGATAAAGCTATGGATCATTGTTCAAGAGCAGAATAACAGGTTAGCATGGGTTAATAATGGTTAGCAGCAGGTTCAAGGAATTTTGAAGGTCTAAAACTCACTTCTTTGGCAATCAGCAATACCCAGTTTCCAATTGCAGACCTGTAACAGCTCACTAACAGTTTGGTAGCGCTCAGTTTTGTATCTGCAGACCTTCATTAGCAGTTTCCTTGGTTTTTTTCTAAATCTGGGTGATAGTTGAAGTGTCCACACATTGTTATGTGTTTGAAAGAGCCCCTAATGCTGAGTATGCTGTTGTAAGGTGATGTTAAAAGCCAAAGGTTCTGTAATCAGCTACAGCCAGCCTATAGCTATCTGTAATCTTGCATTGAAGTATTTTTTATTCATGTTTACACTTGATTCAGTTTATGTAATAAGACTTCCTATGTCAAGTGTGATCATTCAATGAGGTATGAACAATAGATGCTAAGCTATACTCCATTGCATCAACGTGTTATGACAGCCTATTGTTAATTTGCAATTCTTATCAAAGTTATGACTGATAATAATTATTGGCATTACCATATGTTGGGTTTTGTTGTGAATCACATTGGTTAGAAAATTTAAAAAAAAATCAGGGGTGCTCATTACATAATAAGCTGAGGAAATAGATCAAATCTTCCAAGGATAATTTGGAACCAACCCAAGAATTTGGCAATCACCAAATTGATTGTTTGTTTGTTCCATTTGTAAAAGGATTGAACAGCAAGATGATAATATAGAGCAAGATCATTTTTTCAAGTTCACTTTGGCAAAGCACTTATTAAATACCAAACGTCATTTTGTAGTGCAAAAGCAAAGGTTATGGCAATTGAGGAGCACTATTTCAAAAGTCAAACAAGGGAAGTTGTTGAGAATAGCTCTAAATAGGGATGAAAGATTGGGTCTAAGCCAATCATTAATGATAACAAACAACCATCTTCCAAAAGGATAGTGGCACCTAATTGTTGTGAAATGGCATATTAATCCAATTATTTGCTAGTAATGGCTATTTCATTTAGTATTTACAACATTTGTGAAGTTGTTAAAATTAATTAATGAGCTTATCAGCTAATTTTTTGTATTTAATTGTTTTATCTCCCCAAAATGCATCAATGCACTTCATTGGAGTTGTCTATATAAGGATCACTAGCCTACAATTTGTACATGTCTTTTTCAAACTAATGATGCATCACAAAGTGTGATCCAAAAGGTTGATATAAAAAATTGCAACATGGTTTTTCTAGGTGCTTGTTTTCTTAATTGGGAAGTCTTTCAGTATACAATGAAATATTGCCTTCATCCCCTTGTGTATAAAGAGAAGCTATTGGCAAATTGCCCATCTTCATTTGGCATTTGGTCACACACTTGCCTCTTCATCAAGTTAGAGATGCAAAACATTGATAAGGCCCATCAAATCAAGTTTGTCTCAATGTCACTTTCTCAATTCTAGAAAGTGTTTGTGCTTTTAACCATCACTTCAATGGTGTATGCTTTCAAAATTTATCTAAAGGGGGAAGCTAAGCAGCAAAAGAAACCTCCAAAGCTAATCGAGGTTTTTTAATCTCAAAAGAAGAGCTTCTTTTTTGCTCCTATTAGCTCATCTATGAAAAATGGAAATTCTTCAAGAGCAGCTCCAATAAGAACCTAGCAATAGAGATAAGTATTGTGCTTATCATAAAAACAACCATTCTACAAACTAATTTTATTTCCTCAAATCAAAGAAGGCAGAGGCCCTTCTAGCTGAGAAGAAATCACAAATTGGGGATTCACAAATTCAAATATCCAATCCAAACACTCATAATCCTCAATTCATTCTCGTCTTAATGACTAAACTTCAATTTCTAACGACATAGCATTCATGTCTAGACCAATAGGTACGGGTTAAGGAGGGACTATCAACACTCATGTCTCAATAGTAATCTACAAACTATGAATGGACTTTCTAGAAGGTTATCCAAAAATAGATGATCTGAAAATAGCATCCAAAAAGAGCCTCCTCTAAATATGCTTATTTTCCTCAAAATGATATCTAAAATAGTGCAAATTATTTATAGCACAAGCTAAAAATAAATCATTTCAACAGGCGACTCTATAGAATCTTGATGAAACTCATGTAAAACCCTCTAACAAAATTCTGAAACACTAACAATTCCTCTATTCATGCCACGAATCTGAAAACCTTTATTCTGTTGATCTTGCATCAAACCCTAGCTATTGTCACCAATTTACTTCTATAATCTATTCTTGGTCATTTCTGCAAACTTCATAGCTCCCCAACTCACGAAAATATCCTTTGAAAAAAAAAACCAGAGACTTTGAAACTCTTTAAATGAATCGAGGTAAGGATAACCTATCAACTTTTGCCGTCAAATCTCTACCTTTACATTGAAGATCTGCTGACTGTGAATGTCCTGACTCTGCTGATATTTATTTGCTTGGAAACTTTGGAATATATATCCAAATTGTGAGCAATTTAATGAGGTCAAACAGACAAGGTTTTGAAAAATAAGGAATGAATGTCAACGAAAAACCCAAGGTGCTGCCTTTGTTTGAAAGTCTGAATTTTCTCAGTTAAATCCTTGTTGAATGTGAAAATCCTGCCATAACAAACATTTTTGGTAGAGATATTAATGGCGATTCACAGAAATCAGGCACATTTCTCTGATACTACAATGGTTGCTGATGAAGGTTAAGACAGATTTTGCTCTTGTAAGTCATATAAATATGATCATCCTGATGTTAAAATTTCACTGTTATGACTGAATTCCCTGCAAAAAGGACAAATCTACTCCTGATATCACTGTTATGGCAGAATTTGACTGTCAAAAGAACTCAATGCTGCTCTATCCACCAAAATGACTGCCGAATGCTGCTGTCCACTACTCAGAAGTCACTACCAGTCTGGAACAATTGCTGCTGATTCAATATTTGTATTCTACTGTTTCTGATATGCTGGTATGAACAACTCAGTGGCAAATTTGCTGATGAGGTACAGGGGATTCTATGCCTTATTTAAAGCCTAAACCTCATTTCATCTTTTGTACCCTTTCTGCTCTTTATACCTTGCTTCCTCTTTGACTGTTGATTCTTCTATAAAAATGTATTGATGTTTGTGTTGCTGGTCACCACTCTATTTACATCAGTTTCTCCTTGAGTCTTTGAAAAGCCATGATTGTTGGGAATGGGCGCCCTCTCCTATATATAAAACCTATCCTCAATTACTCCAGTCAGCCATACTTAGGTAGGGGCCTCTAAGTAATAAACTCAGACCCTTTTACTAATACCAGTTAGCATCCATATATAGGCACATGCCTATATGAGGGTTTCCTTGCCTTATTTTTTAATGCCAATCTGCCTTTGTCAAGCATGCACTCGTATATAGAGTTTTGAACTTGAAATTTGAAATGTTATTTTGCTTTATCAAGCATGCACTTGCGAATGCAATTTTGAACTTGAAATTGAAACGCAATTTTTGCTTTATGAGTCATGTGCTTATATGTGTGAATTCAATCCTTGATTTGAAATATCAATTTGCCTTATAAGGCAAATGCTCAACACTTTAATTGCATGCATCAAACTTGAAATTCCATTATCCCTTTTATAGGCACACGCCCATATAAGGGTTTTAATAACATGATTTGAATGCTAATTTTCCTTTACATAGGCGTGTGCCTGTGAACGCAATTTGTTATTTTAACTTGAAACTGTTGATGATACATGCAGCGTCTAGAATAATCTTCCCGCGATCTTCTTATTGATAATAAATTAAATAATAGCCTTATGCTATTTAATTTATTTGTGTCTCAAGAGGCGCGATTTTTTATAGAGTCACCTCTATTTATTAAAGCAAATAATATTAAATGAAGAGGCACGTTTTATTAACAAGGCCGACCTTGTTCAAGGGGCGCGATTTCTAAGAGGGGCGTCTTCTTGCTTGTGGCCGACCTGTTTGGGAAGAGACACGTCTTTCTCTCAATGTTGTATATATATTCGATGATGCTCTTCATTGTAATAATCAAGTTTCAAGTCAAGTTCGATTATATCCATTATAGTCTAAGTGCAAGCTCTTCACAAGGCAGTTCTATATTGTTTAGAAGTCTGAGTTCTTCTTCAGTGAATTGTATTCTCTTATTGCTGTGTTGCATCATCTATTGATGCTTGTATTTGGGCCTGAATCTTGGCCTCTTGTAAGAAGATCATTCTTGTGACAATTCAATATATAAGTGATATATTGTTGCTAGGTTTTTCTCCCTCAAGAGGAGGGTTTTCCAAGGGTATCTGTTGTGTTATTGTGTCTGATTTGAATTAATTTTTGTGCATATAATCTGATCATTAAAATTTACATGGTATCAAAGCGGGTTTGAAGAGGATCATGATCAGATTTATCCCTAATCAGCAATACCCTATTCATTCATTTGTCTAAATTAGTCAAGATGGTGAACAGTTTGAAGATTGAGGATAGACTTGAGGGAGCATCTAACTTCACATCATGGAGATTTAGGATCATGCTTACCTTGCATGAAAATGACTTGGGTGAGTTCGTGGAGTCCAGCGTTCCTGAACCTGAGGAGGAAGAAGAGAAGTTACAATGGGTGAAGAAAGATATTAAAGCAATGAAGATATTGGTTGATTCCGTTAAGGATCATATTGTTCCTATCGTCTCTAAGTTGAAGACAGCGAGAGACATGTTCAAAACATTGGAAGAGATGTACGAAATCAACAATACCAGTCGAGCACTTGCACTAAAGCAACAACTACATCATGTGAAGATGGTGAAAGGTGAATCAGTGATTGCATACTTTGTGAGGATTGCAGATTTGAGAGATCAGCTCTCGACAATAGGGCATATGGTTGATGACAAAGACTTGACTATGCTCGCTCTCAATGGTCTACCTTTGTCTTGGGAATCTTACATTCAGGGAATCAGTGCAAGATCAAAATTGCCTAAGTTTGATTGCCTAATATCAGATTGCATTCAAGAGGAATCAAGGTTGTTGGCAAGATGCGTTGGTCAAAGTTCAAAGAATGAAGACATTCATGTTCTCGCCTCCCATGCTTCAAAGAAGAAAGGAAAAGATGGAAGGAAAAGATTCTTCAAGAGGAATCAAGACAAGGGTAATGATGATGCACCTCCCTTCAAGAAGAAGAGAGACATGTCCAAGATTCAATGCTTTAGGTGTGATAAGTTTGGGCACTTCGCTAAGCATTGTCCAACTAGACCTAAGCAACAAGTCACCGTTGCAGATGTTGATGATGCTTCTCCGCAAAAGGATTCAAGTGAATATTTGTTCTACTCGGCATTGTCAAGCAGTGTACCTACCAACACCAACACTTGGTTGATCGACAGTGGTGCTTCACAACACATCACTGGTTTTAAGGAGCACTTATCAAGTTTGGTGGAGAAGGAGTCTTCCGAGCAAGTCATCATTGGAGATGATGCTAGCTACTCCATGAAAGGAATTGGGACCTCTACACTTCATTGGGATTCCAGCATCACACTTCAATTGAGTAATGTTCTTTATGTTCCTAGAATCAAGTGCAATCTTATTTCTATTTCAGCCTTGGAAGATAAAGGATATCAAGTTGCCTTCTCCAAAGGAAAAGTTCTAGTGTGGATGGAGAACCCTAGCTTCAAGGATGCTCAAGTAATTGGAGTTAGACATGAAAGCCTTTACCGGGTCTGCACTCGTCTTCTACAAGCCTTGGTTCATGATTCTTCAAGTCTATGTGATCTTTGGCATAGGAGATTGACTCACCTACACTTCTGAGCTTTACCTATCATGGAGAAGATGGTGTTAGGCCTTCCTAAGTTCAACCAGGAGCACGAAGGTACTTGCAAGGGTTGCGCTTTGGGTAAGAATATAAAAGCCCTTTTTCATAGTAGAGAAAATAGATCTAAGTGTATTTTAGACCTTATTCATTCTGATTTATGTGGTCCTATGTCTATTCCATCTTCGAGTGGATTCTTGTATTATGTTCTTTTTATTGATGACCACTCTAGGAAGACTTGGATTTATTTTTTGAAAACTAAAGAGTCTGAGGAAGTGTTAGATAGGTTTAAGGAATTTAAAGCCTTGGTAGAAAATCTTTTGGTAAAAGAATTAAGGTCCTCAGATTTGATAATGGTGGAGAATACACCTCTGGCAGTTTTCGGAATTTTTGTATTGATGTAGGGATTAAGAGGGAGTTTGTGTCCCCTATAATCCTCAAGAATGGTGTTGCTTGAGAAAGAAAGACAAGACGATCATGGAAGCAACGAAGGCCATGATCCATGATCAAGATTTGCAAACCTTCTTATGGGCAAAAGCTTCCAGGACGGCTGTATATGTTCAGAACAGAAGTCCTCATAAGATCTTGGAGAATATGACTCCGAAGGAAGCCTTTACAGGGAAGAACCGGGAAGTCAATCATTTGAGGATCTTTGGATGTCCTGTCTATGTTCATGTTCCAAAGGAAAAGAGAACTAAGTTGGAGCCTTCTGGCAAGAAGGGAATATTTGTGGGCTACAATGAGACATCAAAAGCCTACAGAATATACATTCCAGGACAGAAGTTGATCGAGATCAGTAGGGATGTCACATTCGAGGAAGATGTTGCATTTAGGAGATCCAAGGGCATTCATATGGAGATCGATAATGAAGAGTCTCCTCAGGATATGGAAGTTGACCGTACTCCTGAGATTCAGAGGGGGACTTCAGAACCAAAAGAAGATATTGATCCTGTTGAACCCTTGGAACCTACTAATGGGCCTACTGACATTGTTATTGGGAGAAAGAGACCTCTATGGGCCAGGCGTAATATGCAAGAGGCTAAATTTTTTGCAGCTCCTAGAGGCACATTCAGAGAAAGTAAAAGGCCACATAAGTTCTCCAGTTATGTTGTCTTAATGAGTTAGATTATAGAATCCGAGCCTACCTGTGTTGAGGAAGCATCTAGTCGTCAGGTTTGGAGAGATGCTATGTCAAAGGAGTATCAGTCAATTCTTAAGAATGATGTTTGGGACAAGGTTCCTAGACCCGAGAGCAAGTCTGTGGTATCTTCTAAATGGCTATTCAAGATTAAGCATGCTGCAGATGGGAGCATTGAGAAGTACAAAGCAAGATTTGTGGCTCGTGGGTTTTCTCAGAAAGAGGGAGTTGATTACGAAGAAACATTTGCTCCTGTTGCTCGCTATACTTCTGTCAGAACCATCATTGCTATTGCTGCATCTAGAGGATGGAAGATTCACCAAATGGACGTGAAGACAGCCTTTCTCAATGGAGTGATTGAGAAAGAGGTTTATATAGAGCAACCTGATCGATTTGAGGTTCATGGGAAGGAGTCACATGTTTGCAAATTGAAGAAGGCCTTGTATGGTCTTAAGTAGGCTCCTCGTGCTTGGTACGAAAGGATTGATCATTACTTGTCAAGTTTGGGTTTCTTGAAGAATGATGCTAATTCAAATCTCTACTTCAAGGTAATTAATGGTGATGCATTAATATTGGTCTTATATGTTGATGATTTGATTCTTACTAGAGAAGATCACCTAATTCTCGAGTGCAAGAAGGAGTTGACTTCGGAATTTGAGATGAAGGACCTTGGGCTCATGCATTACTTCCTTGGATTAGAAGTCTGGCAGAAACCAGATGAGATGATTCTAAGTCAAGGAAAGTACACCATTGATATACTTAAGAGATTTGGTATGATGGATTGCAAATCCATGTCTACACCTATGGAGACCAACCTACATAAATTGAAGGAGGTTGCAGCTAGTTTAGACTTGGTGGATCCTACATTGTATAGACTGATTGGGTCCTTGATGTATCTAGTTAACACTAGACCTGATATTTTTCTATGCAATGAGTGCACTTAGCGGTTTATGTGTGATCCGAGACAGATACATCTTGTTGTAGCTAAACATATCCTGAGATACTTGCGTGGCACAGTTGGATATGGGTTGAGGTATTCTTCAGATGCAGACTTGGAGTTACATGGCTATACGATTCTGATTGGGCAAAGCACCGGTCGGAAGAGCACCTGCAGTTGTTGCCGGTTTGGGTTTTGCTATGATTTCTGAGTGTAGCAGTCATTTGTAGCATTGAGTATAGTAGAGGTAGAGTATATTGCAGCTTGTATGGCAACTCGGGAAGCAATGTGGCTTCATAAGCTCCTTGCAAGATTGTTTGGACAATCAATGGAGCCTACTATCATTCACTGTGATAATCAGAGTTGTGTGAAGCTTTCTGTCAATCATGTGTTCCATGACAGAACCAAGCATGTTGAGATCAAGTACCACTACATTAGAGATATGGTACTGCAGAAGGCTATACAGTTGAGGTACATCAACACTGATGAGCAGACGGCAGATATTCTCACCAAGCCTCTCTCCAGGATAAAGTTTGTGTACTTTCGAGATAAGCTTGGTATGGTGGAGAATCCAACCTTGACTGAGAAAGAGTCTCAATATCAGTGAGCCTATTTAATGAGTTCTTCTCTATGAGAGAAGTTCGAGGTGAAATCCCTTGTTAATGTGTTTTCCTCTGAGACGGAGGAATTTGAGGTGCAAGCCCTTGATAATGCATTTCTCTTTGAGATTTGAGGTGAAAACCCTTGTTTCCACCCTCTGAGCTGAGTCATGGTGGATGTCATGTGTGAGACTCCATGACATATTTTGTACTTGTGTTTCACCCTCTAGGATAGCTATGGTGAAAGTCATGTTGAGGTCACAACATCACGCAAGTGATGAACACTTGTACACACCATAGTATGGTTGTAGCCATTATGGTTGATATTGTGTTGAGGCGATATCTAATATCACGATGAGGTGATATTCTTCTTTTCATCAATGGTTGTAGCCATAGTGATAGACATCACGTTGAGGTGATATGTCTTGTGTAGCTGGAAGTTTACTCCCTAGCTGAAAGGGAGTGTTGATGATACATGCAGCGTCTGGAATAATCTTCCAGTGATCTTCTTATTGATAATAAATTAAATAATAGCCTTATGCTATTTAATTTATTTGTGTCTCAAGTGGCGCGATTTTTTATAGAGTCACCTCTATTTATTAAAGCAAATAATATTAAATGAAGAGGCACGTTTTATTAACAAGGCCGACCTTGTTCAAGGGGCGCGATTTCTAAGAGGGACGTCTTCTTGCTTGTGGCCGACCTGTTTGGGAAGAGACACGTCTTTCTCTCAATGTTGTATATATATTCGATGATGCTCTTCATTGTAATAATCAAGTTTCAAGTCAAGTTCGATTATATCCATTATAGTCTAAGTGCGAGCTCTTCACAAGGCAGTTCTATATTGTTTAGAAGTCTGAGTTCTTCTTCAGCGAATTGTATTTTCTTATTGCTGTGTTTCATCATCTATTGATGCATGTATTTGGGCCTGAATCTTGGCCTCTTGTAAGAAGATCATTCTTGTGACAATTCAATATATAAGTGATATATTGTTGCTGAGTTTTTCTCCCTCAAGAGGAGGGTTTTCCCAGGGTATCTGATGTGTTATTGTGTCTGATTTGAATTAATTTGTGTGCATATAATCTGATCATTAAAATTTACAGAAACTTCACTATCCATTTAATAGATGTGCGCCTATATGAGGGATTTCCAATTTTGACATCCTTCATTTGTTTTCCTTTACCCAATGCACACTCCATAGTGTAATTGCAGCTGTTAGGTATTGTGATTTTGAATCCTACTTTGTCTGGCACATGCCTATTAATCAGATTACAGCAAACTTGACACTAAAAGTTATTTTCCCTTTATCAAGTGTGTGCTTGTATATAGCATCTACACATTGTTTTGTGAAAACTAAGCAGCCTTTTTTGTTGGACATGCACCTGTATATGCTTCAAGTTCCTCATATCAAACTTTGCTATCTCCTTTGTATCGGCAAATACCCCTATAATCTGGTTGTGACCTTTACTTGAAACCTTTGTTCTCATTTTGTGGCATTCTCCTTGAAATATGTTTGCAATCCTTCAAAGGAGAAAGCTTCTTTTATGTTTATAAGCATACCTTTCTATACAATTGCAAGCTTCCCAAAGCCTCAAAAACCTGTTGAATGATGAATCAAGCACACTCCAGCCTTCTACAATTGTGGTTTCCAACTAGTGACATGCCTCTCTACAGAAAAATTTATCTGGATCAATGCCTTAACAAATCCCCCTGATATCTTCACAAATTGGAACCCCGTTGTTATCCCTGATAGATGCATTTAAGAGTTTCCTTTCATCAGTCATGCAAGATCGCAAAAGAAGAAATGCAAGATAGACAAGCAGGGAAAAGTCTGAAAAAATTACTCTTGGCTTGAGGGAAAAACAAGAAATTAGCTTGACTCATCACAATATGAAAATTTGCATATGGGAACAACATAATATCACTTGAATCAATTATTGTGATTTGATTGTTGGAGGATCTTACCTTTACAACCCCGAGGTTGTCTTGGATAGATAGATTAAGACCCCCTAACTCTACAAGGATGATAGAGTGCATAAACTTGTTTCTTCTTCCATTATTCCTTTGCTCTTTAGTAGGTGAGTAATTAAAAATGTCATTTGCATAAGTTTCTTACATTTTTTATCATTTGGGAAGAAAATGAAAATAATATTGGCAAGTTCCACCCCAAGAAATCAAATTTCTTGTTGATGTGTATTCTGAATTTTTTGGAGAGTCCTTTGAGGTTCATTCAACATTGTATTGATGTTGTACAATGTTTTAAGTTGCCCAATTGCCAGCCTCACATCGCTAAACCCATAATGAATGATAACATAAAGCGTAAAGGCAAGAAATTGTTTAAACCAAGCAATATATAATCTAACACTTCTCATAGATATCTTACTATTGTACTCACAATGAAAAACATAATGAGAGACACTTTTCCATTGCTTATTGTGCTTCAACAAAATCATTGTGACAAATTGCTGCCCACTTCATAGGATCAATAATGTTTTGAACCTACCTCAAGGTGCCAAATGCTTCAACAAACTTGACTTAATTCTCAATATCACCAAGTATGCTTGGGGCCCAATTATGTTTGAAAGGCATCTTTTAAGACCAGATTTAGGCTCTAAGTAATTCATTATGCCTTTTGGCCTCCCCAATGCACCTACCACAGTCATGCGCATTATAAATAATGTTTACAGGCCTGTCCTCTCAAACTTGTTATCTTCTATCTAGATAACATCTAGGTCTATAGTAAAGACCCAAGAGAAACACCTTATCCATGTGCATACAATTCTTGTTGATCTTCTTTGCCAACACCCACTTCAAGTTAAGATGAAAAATTCCTTTAGGAAAAACTCAATCAATTACTTCGGCTTCCCCATTGACAAGCAATGACCACACATAAATATGGATAAAATTGTGGTCCTTCATGAATGCCCCACTCCATCCAACATTGATATTTGAAATGTTTTTGGAAGGATATGAATATCTATAGAAAGTTCTTTTATAACTACTCACATGTTACAGACCCTCTTCATCAACTTACCAATCAAAAGACTATTAATTGGAGTCCACACATCACTCCAAGAATTAACCATTTAAAATAAGCTCTTTGCTCTGCTCTAGTTTAAAAAACCCAAATTAAAACCTTCATGGTGAACATCATTTTAGGGTAAGGGGGGCAAATTGGGCTTTTTTAAGTTAAAAAAACTCAAAAGAATTAAAAAATATCAAAAAAAAATGTTGAAAAACACTCAAATTCTCCTCGGGTCTGCCCAGGTTCGGCAGGGCTGGACCCACAGTCTATAGGCCAGACCCTGTCCGAACCTATAGCAAACTGGACCCAGACCCTGGACCCAGGCCAGACTGGACTGGGACCCTGGCCTTACCCCCAATGGACTAGTAACATAGGGTATGTACAATCATAGCTTTAGATCTGATTTGTAGAGCAGAAATCTGGGCATATATTTGGCATGTTTAAGCCCATGAATTCATTGTAAAATCAGTCCAGATTATTCAGTTTTGTAGCAGCAGACTTCTTTAATCAGAAATCAGATTTATTGGACCTATGTTCGGCATTTGGATGGTTGATTTTCATGGTTGCTATCATAATTGATGTTATCTATATGTTTGGCATAGTTTTATGGATGTTTAGCATATGTTTATTGGATGCCTATAAGTGTTTTATCATTTTGAAAATAAAAATCAGAATTCAGTCCTAGGGTTTGAGCAGAAAACTAAATCAGAAAAGTGCAGAAATATAAATCAGAAATTTTGGGGCAGGTCCCATTGGGGATACTACAGGGTCAGCAAATGTGAACATAGCTTTGAAATTGCATAAATCACAAGTGCCAATATGAATGAGGGTCGGCTAGCACTTTGGAAATAATCATTTTGAAATAATGTGATCTGCTCGTTGCAATTTCATTTATAGGTGGGGACATGAAACCCACAAGCCAAAAACATCCTCCAAATCTGCGAGTGAAATAGTTAAGAGGATGGTTGGACTAATGTTGGCATCTGCAAAGGTGGTCACAGTGGGTCCAATAAATCCAACAATGTAGGAAACAACGGTGTGGCTTCCAAAGCCTTGACACCTATGGCCCATCCTTAGCCTAATGCCAATAACAAAGTCAAGCAAATGATGGTGGCTCAGTATGACCATGCCTGCTCTTATGGCGAATGTTTCAGAGGTTAGTAAGCCCTTTTGTTCTAGAACTCCACTCCCTATGAGTGTTTTATGCAGACTTGGTGGTTCAAACCTCTTCTCCATTGAAGTGTAAAAGGCCCTCATATGACCATGCCTGCTCTTATGGCGAATGTTTCACAGAGGTTAGTAAGCCCTTTTGTTCTAGAACTCCACTCCCTGTGAGTGTTTTATGCAGACTTGGTGGTTCAAACCTCTTCTCCATTGAAGTGTAAAAGGCCTTCATATGGCCCTCTTGATGAAAGGTAAATTGTTCCTGAAAAGTGGCACATGCAATTTGGAGAGTGTTCTAAACAAAATCAGAGCCAGTTTGTGCAAAACAGTTTTTCTATATTACAAGGGTTGAACTCTAGGGAAATGTCCCTAGACCCTCATTTCTCATGAACTGCATCTCAAGGAATAACAGGGGTGTAACGGACCCAAACCACAGATACATTGCATGGAAGTTTTGACAGAGATCTACTCCTCTAAACATGCCTTGTCTTTAAGAGATCAAGGTTATTGGTTTTCTCCTCTCAATCATGTGCCATGTCATATGGCTAGGAAATGTTTATATCAATAGTAATCATGAGCAAGGACAAGGAGGTGTCGTAGCTATAGTGAATGCCAAGTAGCACTCTCACTATATTTTGCATGGCTGTGACTCATCTAAGACTAATAGGAACTTGTGGGTCCTTGTCAACATCAACAATAAAGCCTTTGGCATTGTTAATATCTATGCATCAAATGAGCGATAGAAAGGAATCCACTTTGGTGATGGCTTGTTGATGAATTGCCCAAGGCCTAGTGGCTCTAATGGTGACTTCAATATGGTTGAGGTGGCTTCTAACAAGCAAGGTCACCTACCAATGAGATGAACAACTAGTGAAAGGGAGGGGCAATTCTACATGAGCATTAAATTAGGCTTTTATAATCCCAATCTTGGAAGCCAAAGTGCATCTTCTATCTGGTACAGCTGGTCCAACTTGCACAGTGGTTTGGAAAAGTTCATTAAGCAACTTGACTATACTTTGATGTCGGCACAACCATACTTCTCCTTTGCCAATTTTTATTCTCTCCTAGATGAACCCTTGCCGGTTTTGTGCTTTCCAACCACTCTTCGATCTGTTTCTAGAAGGAATGGAATCTTCATAAACCCAAGTTTGAGAAAATTCAAATTTTTAACACATCATTGCTTCATCACAAGCCATGTCTGAAAGGTGTTATGGGTTGGATTGCTTGTGGAATGATGTCATTACTTGCGTTGTCCATTTTTTAAGAACTTATGGCTGCCAACTAGCAAGGATTCACCGCAAGTCCCACATGGCCATGTCCTTGGAGCTAAGCCAACTTTGCATTCAGCTTGAAGCAATGCCTTTTCATAAATCCTAGCAGGTTTAGGGGGCCAAGTTGTGCCACCATGCACGTACTAACAATGCTTAAGCAACTTGAAGAGCTCAAATCAAGGCCAAATTCACTAGTTGAAGGTTGGCATTAGAGTCTCCAAGGATTTTTTACAAGCCTTGTAGGCACAAAATTCTGCTCAAAAAATCAATACCATCAAGGACACAAATAAGAGCATTTTTTAGCTTCCAAAGGTTCTCAATGCTTTTGTTCAATATTACAAAATCGTTTTCAATGCTAAAGACCTTCACCAAAGCATGAAGGGTCACTCAAACACTATGTAGATATGGTCCCTTGCTGTCTTTACACAACTCAGTTTGTGGCCTATGACAAACTCCTTTCTCAAGAGACCTCCATTCGGCAATTCATGCAATGATAAATGATAAGGCTCCAAAGTGTGATGGTTTGCCTTATAAATTCTACAAAATTCTTTGGGAAGATGTTGGCCCTGATTTACATAGAGTTATCTTGAAGCATTTCATTCCAATTCATTAATTCACATTATCAACAAAGGAAATATTAAATCTGTACCTAGCATCAAAGATCATAAATTGATTTGCAATTGGAAGCATATCAGATTTTTGAACATCCCCTACAAGATTATTGTTAAGGCTCTTGCACTCTGTATTGGGTATCTCCTCTCGCTAGTTGTTTGGCTAGAACAAATTGGTTTTGTACAAAGAAAATATATTTTAGACAATGCCAAGAAGTCTATGATAAGAGTAAAATGGCCTTTTATCATAGCCATGTTTAGTGGTCTTTGTTTTAACTCTAATGTTATGTAGTCTGTTAAAATGTTGTTTGCATATGCTTTTGCTTGCCCTATTGCAAATGGCATCCACTATGAGCAATTTGGCTTTTTAGATCCATTTGTCAAGAATGCCCTCTTGCGCCCTCACCTTATTTGTTGCTTGCTAAAGGCTTTGGCTATCTTCTTGCCAATGCCATTTAGCAACAAAAGGTTAAAAGAATCTCCCTTTTTGGCAACAATTCCCACCAACTTGACAACGATCATTTTGCTGATGACTCATTCCTCACTTTGCTTAAGGATGAAGATAACATTAAGCAAGCTTTCAAGTGTCTCGACACTTTTTTCTTAGCCTCTGGTTCCAACAGTCAATGGAGTAATACCTAGTATTATAGACAATCCTTTGTCATGCCCCTGAAATTGCAACACTAAAAACCCGAACATTGAAATGAAAAATAAATAAATAACAATATCAATATTAAAATATAAATATAATATTAGCAATTTAAATATTATTATAATCATTAAAACATATATAAAACTCATATAAAAAATAAATATAAATATGTTAGTATAAAATATAAAATAATACATATATACTAAAAGGAAAATACATTTATGAGCAGCCAGCGATTCCATAGTGATAATAATAATAGGCAGCAATTAATAAGAAGCAGCGATCATACAGTGATAACTATTTATTCAAAAAAAGGCCGCGATTCATAATGTTTTGAAAGGGCAGAAATAAAAACAGTGATTATCTTATCTTTATGGAAATAAGACTTTAGGCAGCAAAGGGACGTGTCCCTTATCACAAGAAAGACACAATGGAAACCATGCCTCTTCCCCATTGTAATTTAATAAGATATACTTCTTTGATATTGTGATTTTAGGCCAAAATCAAAGTATGCCCAAAAAGGGGACATTACATCCTTCTCTCTACTGCCAACTCAGCTTTATTCGTTTGGTTGGAAGCAAATCAATAATGGGTAGATTTTCAAGCTAGAGTGGAAAAGAAGTCGGCATACTAGATTGTTAAGGCACTTTCATTGGCAAGTGAATTTCAAATATGCTCCAAAGCGCTTGTATATACACACATCTATTACTCCTGTTAGGTGCCTTCTAAGTCTTCATACTGAAAGCTTGAAAAGCTTTTGTAGGATTTCCTTTGGGCCAATTCAAATTGCAACAATGGTTTCACATAGTAGCCTAGAATATCTCATCATCTTCCCAAAGACTCTAGAGGGTTAGGGCTTATTGATGTGAACAAACATGGAATCATGCTTTGTGCTAAGTGGATTGTCAAAGCTTGTGATGGTAATGAATCCTAGAAAGTTTTGCTGCAAAAGTTATTTTGTGTAGAAGAACTGATTGAAATGGCTTGGTTTCCATTCCCTTGTGATCTCTTGTTCCCATTATAATTTCCAGCACTTTCGTCGCCAAAAGTATCTATAAGGCCTAGGAAACTATCAAGTTGTGGCTAATATGGAAAGGGGATTGATTGAATTGGGCTATCTATCAACTAGCAATCCTTATGGTGGTCTCCCACTATGCTTTTCAAAGTAAGTCATTGGCTAAGATTTCTTGGATGCACTTTCTTAAGTTTTTTAGAAGAGGAATTAGGCATATCCAAGACCTATATTCTAAGATTGATTCTACTTGGCTCTCTTGGTCATAGACCAAATCGAAGTTCATTTTAAACCTTGCGGACAAGGAAACCTTCCAAGCAATAATTGACGTTGTACCTTTGCAACACCTGCACCAAATTTATGAAAGCTCTACTAAGTCTTGGTGGAAGAACTAGAAGTGATGTGGATACTCCCTTCCACAATTATGCCCCAAGAAAGGATGTAAATGGCTTTCACCACATTTACCTATTTTTCACAAACGAAACTCTAGACGATCTCTTAAGTCTCCATCTTTTATTTGGTCCAAGCGCTTCCAAACAGTTTGGAAAGCAATAGTGCAGCCCAAGATTGTGCATTTTTCCTAGTGTTTGCTTTACCAAGGTCTTCCAACTAGCAACTGATTAACACATTTTGGTGTTTTTACCCCCAGATTGCCCATATGTGGGCAACCTAAAACTCTTTTGCATTCCTTTTGGTTATGCACTCATGCACATAGCCCTAGCAATGGATTCATGATTGTTTTCACTCTCTTAGGCCAGAGTTGTTCACCTAGCATAATGTTTGTTAGACAATGGGGCCAAATGCCTACCTAAATTCTTCCAAATATGACATGTTTTTAGACTAGGGATTCTTTTTTGTATCTTAAAAGATGAGAATGCTACTATATTTGCTAATATTGTTGTTGATTCCAATTTTGCTCCTCACTCCAAGTTGTGTTGGGATTAAGGTGTCTAAAGTTCTCAACCTTAGAGGAGTCCCAAGACATTTAATTAATTATTTTTAGTCCTTTTGCTGCAATTAAATCCTAAGTGATATGTTTCTAAGTTGTTTTAACACTTTGTGGGACCCGATTGTGAGTTGGCTACCTACATGTGTGGAGAGAAGCATGATATTGTGCTACTTGTCACTTCGGCGCTCAATTGGGAAGAGGAGTTTGTGAAAACCTCTCCAAGGTGTGACATACTGACATGTGACATTTTTTTTTGACTTATCACTTGGTGGGATTTTGGAAAGTTGCTAAATGAGACTATGACAACCACTCGGAGAGACTAGAAGTCAAAGGGCAGTTCAAAATTGGCAGGTGGCTACATTTTCTCTAGTGGGACACCATACATGTCAAGGGGACGCCTTGCATGTTGTTGCATGTTGGTGCATGTTTGGCAGGTTGCTTTTTTGGACAGTTTGGACTTGTGCATGTTCTCCATTTTAGTTTGCATGCATACAGAGACTATGGAGATGACTCATGACATTCTTGGGTGCCCATGATAGAGGTTTATAAACATTGGAAATGTTTATCTCTTCAAGAGAGGAAAATTTTATTGCAGGGTTAGGCTGTCAAATTTTCTCCAAAAGAGCAAGATGCAATCTCCATGTTAAGGCTGTGAGCCTGCAAGTGTAAAAACGCTTGCAAGAGCATAGACTCTATTATTGTATTGTAACCACTTTGTTATTGATAAAACAATAGTTCAATGCTTTGGAGTGTGGGGTTTTTTATCCGAAAGGGTTTTCCCCACGTATATCATTGTTCTTTCTCTTATGTCTATCTTTCTTCTTTCTCATTCTTAAAATGTTAATTTGCATGCCATTATGCTGCTGATATTTTCCTAGATCTGCAAACTACATTAACTTTCCTCTAAGGGTTAATGTGATGGAAATTAAACTGTTTGTTTCCGCTTTGAGGCATAGAAGTATGTGCTTGTATCACAAAAAACATAAGATATTGAAGGTGCATACTAGTTCTCAGAAGGCTTTCTAAGTTCGTCATTTCCTTTCAAGTCACTGGTGGTTTCTAATATGCTCATGCAAATTCAAGTTCAAGCTAATAAAGTGACCTTAGAGATTCAGCATCTTCAAACCTTTATGGATCATTGGGAGTGATGCCCCCTACACTATTGCCATGGTCCCACCCTCTTCACCTCCTTGTAGTTGTGACAATTCCTTTGCCAAGACCACTAGCATGACCAGTCAAAGTCCCCTTGGCACTGCTTGTAGAGCCGCCAAAGAGGCTTTTCTCTATCACCGATCAACAGCCTTCTACTAGTCTCTGCCTGCTAGTCTTCAAAGGGGATGGTCATCGTCTACTCACCGCTCTCCTGTATCCCCACAATGACATGGGCAAGTTTTCTCACCTAGCTCTCGCAATTTCACCACCAAAGAGTTATCAATTTCTATTCCCTTCCATTCAAGATTTGCAGCCACGGGATAGGACACCACTCTCACGAGTTGGGAGCCAATGGATAATCCAAAGGACCTGCTTGATGGAGGTTGGAGTAACCCTAATAATCAGGCCCTCCTACTGCCAGTTTTATAGCTTTAGCTGCTTAAGTCTGCATATCATTTTTATAAACTTTGAATTTCTGATGGTGTAGTTGTTTCCATTTTTTTAGTCATTTTTGATGTTGTAGTTGTTTCCTTTTTTAGGACCACTTCCTACTTCGCTTCCCAATTTGACCAATCTGTTCGACTTTGTAGTGGGATGCTACAATTTTTTAAGGATAAGCTGTACTTATTTAGTTGGATTATTCATCTATATGGATTTATTTCATCAATATAAAATAAAAACTAAAACTTTGGAGTTTCTGAATTCTAATTTACCAAGTTTTTAATAAGAGCGCTAATTAACCTCTAAGAAGGGAATGGAATAGCAGCTTTTTCTCAATTTAGATACCTTGGTAAAACTAAAGGGGGAGAAAAACACCTGGTTTAAGAAATCAAATGCAGCTTCTTCGTCAGAAACAGGTGATGCCAAAGCAATGAATTTACTGCGTTTAATTTCCAGCTCTGCGCTGGCTTTTTTATGAAGAGTGGTATAAATTTCGCCCTTCTGGCACTGCTTCGCACAGTTTAAAGGTTCGACTCTTTTAGAAGATCGCGATGCCCCGCTGCGAGCCGAGAAAAATAGAATAGGATGTTTGAAAGACATCTGCTTGATATTAACATTAATTCCCCCAATCGATTTGTTCAGATGGACGAGCATGGTTGAATATAACTGCAAAGTGTAGCCTTCCGTTAATACTCTACCTCTCATCCCGTCAATAGAATATGATTTTCAAATATGTTCGTTGGAGAGAATCTCGATGAAATTGAACTCAAGGAACTGCTCCTTGCCTGGTTCTGAAAGTGGGTGCACTTCTTCATTGCCCCTAAATTTCAATCTTCAATTCTAATTGATATTTTGGTTTTTTATAAAAGATCGTGATTTTTCTATTCCACGTATCTAGTACACCATCATCATTTTCAGATTCTCTTTATGCAGCGTATTAAAAATTTAGGTTTAATGAAATGAAAAATTTTAATGAATATAACATGCAACAAGTGACGCAAGCGTCAAGTTCCTGCCGAGAGGTAAAAGTCATGTAGTTATGAGTTAGGAAAAGTGTAGAGACAGCAAATAGGAATATAAATGTATTTAAAATTTGTAGGATGCATGGGGAACGTGGTCCATAGGGACATGTGAAATGGCAACACGTGTGGATGAATGCAAGGGGATTTTTTTTTTATGGGTATTAAGTATACATGGCGTTTTGTATACAGAAGCAAGAATGCATTATTAATTTGTATTAATTATTGAATGCAAACAATCAGAAACATTTGTAATGCATGAGACATATATGCATACATGTATCCACGTGCGCACAATGCATAGAAGAGTGAGATGCATAGTTGGCATGTGAACGAGTCTTAAAGTAGGAGGAGACATAGTTCACATTTAGTTTATCATATTACAATATGCAAGTGCTAATAGGAACAATAGTGTTAGGTGGAAGATTGATAGGGGTAGCTCATTTGAGTATAAACTTTTGTAAGATTAATGAATGTTTTTTTTTTTTAATATAGTGTGAAGATTAGTATTATATAAAGCTATTGATTTTATTATAAATAAGATTTAAATCCTATGTATTTAATATGATAAGATATTTTCATGTATAGAACAATGTAATTATATTACAGTAAATTGTTAGATGAATGACTAGAAAGCTATTGATTTTATTATAAATAAGATTTTAATATTGTTTATGTAATATGAATAAAAATTTGTGTTTATATAATAAACAATAAATAATTTGCAAAAATATAATAAAGAACCTTACTACCTAAAATTAAATTTGTGTATATATAACATAAAATGTAATAGTTTAACTTATGAAAATGTAATAAGTGAAATAAATATTACGATAAATTCTTGGATGAAACTGTAGAAAGGTATTGATTTTATTAGAAATTATATTTGAATGTTGTTAATGAATTACAAATGAATATTTTTTTGTGTATATATTTAAAAAAATAATAATTTAGAAAGATATAAAGAATTTTATTAGGTAAGATAAAATGTAGGTACAATAAAATAATCAACATGTTTGTAGCACTTTGCATCTAAACATTAAATTATTATAATAATCTATAGTAAAATATTCTTATAATGTTTGTAACAATGCTTGAAGCATAAAGTATACATGGAGACATGTAGACATTTGGCGACGTGCATAGAATGCACAAAAGAGTGAAAAGCATCGTCGGCACCAGAGCAACCCTGAAAGCGTGGTGAAACTAAAATTGCATTTGCAGTATTAAATGAAAGAAAACAAGATAAATAAACTAGTTAGTATGAGTGCATATATGAAAGGAAAGCATTAAAAAATGGATCCATGTAAAGACATATGCATGCACGGATGTGTACATGTGTCCATTTAACTTGGTATGTTAAGAAGAATCTATATATGTCTGTGTCCATAAAGTTAGAGATGTTAGAAACAAGTTACAGCTTAAACAAGAAGTAGGAAAATATTACTGACTGAAACAAACCAGCAATACATTAGTGTTTGTGGAACAAGTGTATAAAGTATATTTAATAATGCATTTGGATGCATGGATACATGTAAATATTTGTGAAATCTGAATATACATTATAGTCTTGGAGGAATTGTCATATGTGCTTTTAGGAATCTATAAGAAACAAGAGTTAGAAAAGACGTTTTGAAAAGAACTCTTGAATATAACTGTATTTTAACAATGAGACTCAATTTGCATTTGTAGTATTAAATGAAAGAAGACAGGAAAAATTAACTATTTATTAGCAATGCATATATCAAAGGAATGCATAAATTTATGGATGAAGGTAAACATAAATGCATCCATCTATGTGTACATGTGTCCATGCAAGTTGGTAAGTAAACAAGAATGTATATATGCCTATGTGCAGAAAGCTAGAAAATGTGTGAAACAATTTGCATTTGACAGATATAAAAAGAACATTTATGATCGAAACAAAAGAATCATACATTATTATTTTTTGACCAAGTGTATTAAGGATATCCAACAGTCCATTTGAATGCATGGATATATGGAAATATTTATGAAAATTGACTATACATTTTAGCCTCCAAGAAACTGTGATATGTGCTCTTAGTTATCTGCAATAAACAGGATATAGTATAAAACGTTTTCAAAAGAAGCCCTGAATACAACTCTATGTTCTCATAGTTATTTTCAAAGCCCTCAGTGTTTAATTGCATAACCTTGATATTTTTTCCAATTTTTCCTTTGGTATGGTGTGAATTTTGTTCTAATGGATGAAGATAGATTTGAGCTATAGATAGATAAAGATATGTAAGGGTGGTAAAGAAGTATGAGTGATGTAAGTGCAACAAAGAGAAGGAATTGAGAGAATGATGTAATGCAAGTAAGGTATATGAATGTCTTATGGAAAGTATTAGATATGGGAAGGAACGATATGTGAAATTGGATGTGAGAATGAATGGAATGTAAATTATATGAATTTATCATCTTCGAGTTATACGCTTAAAATTAAATGCAAGATATAAAAATTTGAATGGGTGAGCTGGATTGAGGAAAAAAAGGAATGCAAGACATTGGTGTGATGCAAGAGAAGCATATAAATGTATTTTGAAATGTATTTGATTTGAGAAAAAATGATGTGCACAGGTGGAAATGGAAATGAGTGGATTCGATAGGGTATGAAGTCAACTTTTGTTCCAAGAAAGGGTGGAAGAATGTGTATTTTGTTATTGGTTATGCTTTTTAAAATCATCATCGGGCTGAGTGTCTCATTTCTCATTCTCCTTTGGACTAAACAAAGTTCCAAGATCCTTGAGCCTCCTCAAAATGTGACAAGAGATGAATAGATATAAAAATATAATGATATTTAAGGATGCAAGAGTGAAAAGAGAAACACCAATGAACATTAGTACCTTTACATGGGTGCATGTCTACATTTGCAGTTACAAATTTCCTTTATGACCTTATCGACAAAGCAAAAATGTATTATTATTTTGTTTGAAGTATTGAATGCAAATAATCTTAAACATTTGTAACAATGCTTGAGGTATGCATGTATACATGTATCCATGTGCACACAATGCAAAGAGTGAAAAGCATACAGGACATGTGAACAAGCAATTTGAATGGAAAATAGTAAAATCAAGTAGGAATACAAATTTGTAAAAGCATAGTGATGCTCAAGTAGCATTTGCACTAGGAAGTGAAAGGAAAATAGGGAAAACAAATTATATACCAGCAAAGCATATATCGAAGGAATGCATAAATATATGGATCCATGTAAACATTTGTGCATGGATGGATGTATAGATGTGTCTATGTAATTTGGTACACAAAGAACAATCTATAAATGCATGTGTGCATAAAGCGAGAAATTTCGGGGACAATTTGCATTTGGAACATATAGAATATTATTTTTTGAACAACTGGATAAAGGATACCTAATGATGCATATGAATGCATGGAAACATCTAAATATTTGTTAAATCTGATTACACATTATAGGCTTGAAGAAACTATTATACGCGCTTTTAGGGATTTGTAATAAACAAGGTTTAGAAAAGACATTATGAAAATAACTCTTGAATACAACTATATGATATGAGTGTCATTTTTGAAGCCCTCGGTGTTTATTTGCATAACCTTGATATTTTCGTCATCTTTTTCTTTGTTTGGTATGGTGTGAATTTTGTTGTGATGGATGAAGGTATATTTGAGGTGTAGATAGATAAAGATATGTGAATGTTAAAAAGAAGAATGAGTTATGGAAGTGGAACAAAGAGAGTGAATTGAGAAAAGGGTGAGATGCAAATAAGGTGTATGAATAAGTTATGAAAAGTATTTGACATGGGAGGCAAGGATATAGGATGGTGGATATGAGAATGAATGCGAATGTAAATGGTATGAATTTATCGTTTGCAAGTTATATGCTTACAATTAAATGGAAGAAATGAAAATTTCAATGAGGGAGTTGGATTTAGTGAAAAAAGAACACAACACATTGGTATGAGGCAACACAAGCAAATAATTGGATTTTGAAATGTATTTGATTTGAGAAGAAAGGACGTGGAAGGGTGGAAATGGAAATAAATGGAATCAATAAGGTATGAAGTTATTATTTCTTACAACAAGGGGTGGAAGAATGTCTAGTTTGGTATTGGTTATGCTTTTAAAAATCATCATAGGGCTGAGTCCGTCAATATAAACACAGGAAAAAGACCCATGTTACATTTCTCACTCTCCTTCATATTGAACAAGATAGTGAGATCCTTGAACTTTCTCGAAATGCAACAATAGAAGAGTGGATATAAAAATATAATGATATTTATGGATAGAAGAGTCAAAACAGAAGACAAAGTGGAAGTTCTTATGCATATACTATGGAAATAATAAATATGGAAGAACATAAAAATAGAGAACATGTAAATGCTGATGGAGTGGAGAACATTAAATACATGGAGAAATAAATACGTAGAGCTAATCACAGATATATGCATGGATGCATCAACAGACACATGTATACACAAAAAATAGAACTACATGGAGAGATGGACATATGAACACATGTATACATGGATGTATGCATATTTGGATATACATACAAATGTGTATGTTACATGGAAGGATGTATTCATATACATATGCAAATATGGATGAAGTCATATATGCATATATGCATGTATGGACAATATGCATAAATGTATGTCAACATAAAACTTTTAATTTTGTTATATTGGAAAACTAGCACTATTCTAATAAATCAATATTGGAAAATTAGCATTTAGCTATTTCTATTTATCTGGATAGCTTTATAAATTAGTGTTGTTATTGAAAATCAGTGAAATGCGATCACATAGATTGATTAAATAAATTTAAGCAAAGGCATAGTTTATAAAACTGGCGAGTAGAAATACGTAGTCCTTGAATGCAAATTAAATGCATTGAAATATCAGAAAAATGCGAACACATGGAGAGGTCAAAATAATTGAAGCAAATGCATTAAATGGCATGTCACTGGTGGGGAAGGTGTTGGAATTGCTTGACGGCCATGGGTGGCTAGGATACTTTGGCCATTAGGGGCCATTTGGCCAAAGACAAAGACAAAGACAAATACATGGATGCATGAGTCCACACATGCATATATACATGTATCCATGCAAAATATCGATAGATACATATATAGGTGGATGTGTGTATGCAATTCATAGGTGCATATGTGCATAAATCTATGTATACATGCACCCATAGATACATATATGCATAAATCAATGTATACATGCACCCATAGATACAGTCATACATATATAGACAGATGCATGTAGAGATGGCAAGATATGCATAAATCGTTATATGCATGGCTGCATCTATGGATACATAGATACATAATGAAATAGAGAAAAAGGCACATTTATATATGCATTTACTTTGGGAGTTTGATTTTGAATCCATATGCATATTTTGATTAAAACTAGTGGCTGAAGGTACATAGTTCATTCAGACAAAATTAATGCATTGAATGGCATCTGACCAAAGGGGAGACTATTTGGATTGCTAAGCAGGATTTGAATATATAACAATCAAAAGAGATAAGTAAGTATAAGTATCCTTGGGGACATTCCACATTTTGACCTTTCAATCAAAGTCAATTAACAAAGTAGCAGTGAGACCTACATAAACTTCAAGGACTACGCTGATAGAAAACCATATTTTGAACAATGGCTAGACAATCTGTTGAAATTGCTCTAGAAACTTTGAAGCAAAAGCATTTTTGCTTTTGTTTACTTTCATTGTACATCTTAAAAGTTTTGCATTGTTAAAATGTATTTGTATACTTTGATTATAAAATCATAGTTTAGATCATTTTCAGTGTTATCCATTCGAATCTTTTCTTGAAATACGAAGGATTCATCTGAGTCTTGCAGGAAATGCACAACTGTCCTATAAAGAGAGCTTTGGAACCAATGAGCTGTCATATTTACATGAGTGCATGAGTCCATAGATGCATATATACATGTATCCATGCAAGTTATTGATAGATGCATATATACATGGATGTCTGTATGCAATTCATAGGTGCATATACACATAAATGAAGGTATACATGTACCCATAGATACAGCCATACATATATAGACAGATGCATAAAGAGATAACAAGATATATGCACAAATTGATATATGCATGATTGCACCTATGGATACATAGATACATTATGTAATGAAGAAAAAGACACATTTATATATGCATTTATTTTGAGAGTTTGATTCCGAATCCATATGCATACTTCAATTAAAACTAGTGGCTGAAAGTACACAGTTCATTGATACAAAATTAATGCGTTGAATTGCATCTGACTAAAGGGGAGGCTGTTTGGATTGCTAATTAGTCTTTGAATATATAACAATTAAAAGAGATAAATAAGTATAATTATCCTTGGGAACATTGCACATTTTGACTTTTCAATGAGAATGAATTAACAAAGTAGCAGACGGACCTAAAGAAGGTTCAAGGACTATGCTAATAGAAAACTATATTTTGGACAATGGCTAGACAATCTCTTGAAATTGCTTTAAAAACTTTGAAGCAAATGCATTTTTCGTTCTATTTATTGTCATTGTACATGTTAAATGGAAGTTGGGTTTTAGATTGCTGCAATGCATTTGGATACTTTGATTATAAAATCATAGTTTAGATCATTTTTAGTGTTATCCAATTGAATCTTTTCTTGAAAGACCAAGGATTCATCTGAGTCTTGGAGGCAGTGCACAACTGTGCTATAAAGAGAGCTTTGGAAGGAATTAGCAAGTAAAAGAAAACTGAGGAAAGAAAGTATATTTGCTCACATTGCTAATCTCACTGTGTGCTTTAAACCTGCAAAGTAAAAGAAAACTGAGGAAGGAAAGTATTTATTGCCTCAAGTAACTGGTTTCTAGTTCTGGATACTATAATTATTGTCCTCATAGGCACACATGCAAAGTATGGAACCATATAGAAAGCAAGTGAACTCTTTAATAATCCCATGAAACATAGTCTTTGTATGCATCCATGTATACAGGTTTGCATGTGTATATGTGTACATGTAAAGGATTCATCTGAGTCTTGGAGGCAATGCACAACTGTGCTATAAAGAGAGCTTTGGAAGGAATGAGCAAGTAAAAGAAAACTGAGGAAAGAAAGTATATTTGCTCACATTGCTAATCTCATTGTGTGCTTTAAACCTGCAAAGTAAAAGAAAACTGAGGAAAGAAAGTATATTTGCTCACATTGCTAATCTCACTGTGTGCTTTAAACTTGCAAAGTAAAAGAAAACTAAGGAAATAAAGTATTTATTGCCTCAAGTAACTGGTTTCTGGTTCTGGATACTGTAATTATTGTCCTCATAGGCACACATGCAAAGTATGGAACCATATAGAAAGCAAGTGAACTCTTTAATAATCCCATGAAACATAGTCTTTGTATGCATCCATGTATACAGGTTTGCATGTGTATATGTGTACATGTAATTATGTATATATGTTAGACAGTATGTATTTGTGCATAGGTGCATAAGGATGGTATGAATCTCTAGAATTTAGATTGCATAGGCAACATGTAGTTCATAGTCATCTAGTTAGAGTAATATGATGACTCTGTGCATATTGGTATTTAATTCTATTTAGCTATTTTCTTGATTATGTTTCAAAGTAAATGCATTAAACAGAATGTGGATTTATCATGTAATATAGATTTACGTGACTAGACATGCATTGTGACTACTTTGAGCATTTCATTTTTGTTATTCTGCAGATCTGTGCAGTCACATGAGATGATGTTGCTATAGAGTGAAGACCTGGAACCAAGCTACTTGATACATGTATCCTTATATACATGGATGTGGACATCTACCATGGTATCCATAGATGCGTAGATACATGTATCTATGGATAGATGTATTCATAGATACATTGACACATATATGGATAGATGCCTGTATACATTTGCACATAGGAAGACATACATATAAATGTGGATGCATCTATAGGTAGAAGAATACATAGAAACATAGTTGCATAGATAGATAGATAGATGCATAGTTGGATACATAAATGCTTAAATATACATGTATAGAAAGTATACTTATGCATTCGCCCGGAATGCATTTAACCGGTAGCATGAACCAATCACATTTCGCCATTTAACATATTGCTTTTTTTTGGTATAGTTTGAATTTGGAGAGCTATTTTATATATTGGAAAATTAGCATTTATCTATTTTTCTATTCGTCCGAGTAGCTTTATAAATCATTTTTGTTTTAAAAATTTGGGAAAATGCGAATGCATAAATTGATTAAATAAATTTAAGCAAAGGCATAGTTTAAAAGGTGGCAGCTAGAGGTACATAATCCATGAATGCAGATTAAATACATTAAAATATTAGGAAACAACAAGCGCATAAATTGATTAATTAAAATTAAGCAAAGGAATAGTTTATCAAACTGGCGGGTAGACGTACGTGATGCATGAATAAGAATTAAATGCATTGAATGGCATCTGGCTCAAGGTGAAGGCGGTGGAGTTGCTTGGAGGCCACGCGTGGCCAGGGTACTTTGGTCATTTAATATAGAGTTGAGTTACTTAGTATGCATTTCTGTTACTTTGTGTGTGTTGCATAGATACTTATATCCATGGCTACATGTGCACACAGATACATGTATTGCAGTACACATGGATGCATGTAGAAGTGTATCTGCGAGCAAGATGCATGGTTGCATGTGAGGCTTGTAAAGTTTGTATTTTTTTTTACTACTGCAAAGCGGTCTCATAAAGAGAGGTTTGGAATGAAAATTATGTCAACATGTGTGGTAATGAGACTTTTTTCCTTGAACCTTGTTATATATTGAAAGAGTAACTAGCAATGCAAACAATGCTCCCTTTAGCCAGATGACATTCAAAGCATTGAGCTTGCATCAGTGGATTATGTACCTTCATCCACTAGTTTGAATCAAAGTATGCATATGAATTTAGAATCAAAAGCTCTTTCCCGCAAACGTATTTTTAATTTGCCTATGCATTTTCCCGGAATGCTTTTAACCGGCAGCATTGGCCAATCACATTTTGCCATTGAACATATTACTTCTTTTTTTTTGGTACAGTTTGCATTTGGAGAGCTATTTTATATATTGGAAAATTAGCATCTATCTGTTTTTCTATTCGTCCGAGTAGCTTTATAAATCATTTTCGTTTTAAAAATTCGGGAAAATGTGAAGGCATAAATTGATTAAATAAATTTAAGCAAAGGCATAGTTTAAAAGTTGGCGGCTAGAGGTACATAATCCATGAATGCAGATTAAATGCATTAAAATATCAGGAAAATGTAAGCGCAATGCATGAATGCAAATTAAATGCATTAAATGACATCTGGCTAGAGGTGAACAGGCTGGAGTGGCTTGGTGAACATGCATGGACAGGGTACTTTGGTCATTTAATATAGACTTAAGCCACTTGCTATGCATCTTTATTACTTTGTGTGCGTTGTTTTTGTGTTTTGTAAGCCTGTGTTGTGAAAACCTAGAATTTTCAATTGCTTTGAGCTTTCTTGCTATGATGAAAGCATATAGGATAAAGGAATTTTGTGACTTGTTTTAGTTAATGTGCTCATAGGCACATATGCAAAATATGGAAATGTATAGAAGGGAAGCGAATTGTTCAAAAAAACTTGTCAAAGAAATGTGGTCCCATGGAATGCAACAAGTGTTCACAATGGACACTTTGATTTTTGCGTGTTAAGTTTGTCAAATAATGCAATTTGGCATGAACAATGTTGTAGGCATCACATGAACAATAGAACTATTCAACACTAAACTCTATGCTTGTAATAATTATTGGAAAAGTTGTAAATGCCATAGATGAAATAATATGAATAAAATTCTAGTTCCTGGTATTCTTGAAATGCAATGAAAAAACTGTTATAAAGGCATAAGACAAGGTTGTATAACATATTGCCATTCCTGTATCTAATTTATTTGAACACGAATGCTTTACACACTTGATTGCAATAGTAACATGTCTACGAAAATGGGACAATAGAGATCATAAATCAATAGTTTTTAGTGTGAGTATATATGTATCCTGATACACATAAGCTTATGTGGCATTCATGAAAATAGCTACTATGTACAATGAAACAGTTAATTAGTGTTACTATATGCATTATCCATATAAAATAATAAATTGGTACAAGGATAGAGTGGGAGATCCATAAATACATGGACGCATGTATACGCAGTTGCATACAGGGATACGTAGAAGCATAGATGAATACATGGACACATGAATATGTGCATATGTGCATATGGACATAGAAGCATATATACATATGAATACGCATATATGCAGCGAAAACAACATATGGATTTGTGTATACAGGAGTGTACTCTATACATTAGAATGCATGATGGAAAAGTGACTATAAAGTACAATGCATAAAAGCAGGGGCGAGACTTGGTTGTAGTGACAACAAAAAAATGAAAAAATCCAAAGGAAAATAACCATTTACTATCTCAAGTAACTTGTTAATGGGTCTAGAGTGTGCAACCATAACAACTTCTAATTGGTCACCATAAATTCTTGAAAGCGTAAGAATCAGAAAGCAAATATTGGAAAAGCTAGGAAGGATAGAATGCAAAAGGGAACATTTAAACTATATAGTTTGAATGGCATTATGCATGGAGGGATAATAATTATTGAACATATATGTTAGATGTACATAGAGAACCATTGTCTTCATAGGTGCAAAAACAAAATTAGAGTTTCAGATGTCCATATTCTAGAAGACTTTAACATAGTAACCTATAGAAGTATCTAAATGTATAATAGCAGTAGAGTATTTTAAAACCAAAGATGTCTTTAACATGTGAGAACCAGTGAAATGTCTTGGAGCATGGAAAGGTGAAAAATTAAAAGTCTGAACAATGTAAATTTGTGCTCCTCTATTCCTAGTTTCCTGTAAAGCCAACAAAATGCTATGTATTAGAAACATAGTTTGTATGGATAGTGATTTGAGGTACTGGTTCAAAAGAAAAAAAAAATTACATATGAATGACTTTATTACCTTCTGGTGGTGTTTCCTGTCTATTTTTCAATGCAAATGGCTTCAACAATAGCATTGTTTTGGTCAAGGCTAAAATGCCCTTCAGCACTGAAGTCCCGTAGGATGAATATCACTGCTGACTTGTCCTTAATGTAGTCTTCATAGCTGAGCCTTTGCAGTGTGGGCAATAGACGGTGCATGGTGGCTTGGTCAATTGAAGACTGAATTGTTTGATTGTCATAAGTTGTTATGGTGGTTTTAAGTTGTAAACATAATGTATAATTGACTTGCTGGTTGCACTGTTTACAGTGAGCAGTTTTTTCTTGGAGTGTGCCATAAGCAGTAAATTTGAATTTGCATTTTGGGAAACATGCATGAAATGGATTGGAAAATGCATTTGCTACTTTTAGAGTACCAGAAACCTATAGAATATGGTTCAAAATTGTTAGAGGAGACAAAAAAAAAAGTTTGGATGCACTAGGATTTTTAAAAAAGAATGTTGTTACCTTGAAAGTTGAATGTAGTAGGATGTTGAGTTTTTCCAAGCTTCTTTTGTCATTCAAGGTATAGATGAATGTTGATCGACATGTGTGAAATGTGTTCCTTTGATCTGTTTTTCTTACAACATTCTTGAAAAGCATTGCAGGTGTTTTATTTGTATGCAACTGGTCTTCGAGTGCAAAGTATTGTTGCTCATATGTTAACCATAATAGTAACTGCAATTCAATGAGAGGATTAGATTTTGTTCCGGAAATTGTTATAGAGATGACTGCAGAACATTTAAAGCTTGAAATTGAAAGAAGAGGTAAAAGTTCTATAGACCGAAATACCTGTGCCTTGTCTATGTTAGTGTGGCCATCTTTGATGTCAATTGCAAATTGCGTACCCATTTTTCTGGCACCAACTACCAGCGCAGCTATTATGCCAGCTGGGTACTCATTTACAGTTGTTAGCAATTGGCTAATAGTTGTACTTGGGATGAATTTGTACTCTTGACAGAGGCGGGGGATGTTTTCAGTGCTGCTTATGGCTGTTAAAATCAAAATGCAATCACAGTCAACTCTGTCATAATCTATCCTAGGTGCAACTTGGAAATCTGATATTGAAATAGCTGATCCCGGGACTATTTTAGGCTCATGTTGATACATGAGGTCTCCACTAACATTTAACGTGATTGTAATTTCTGCTTTGTGATCTGTCAGATCAGCACGTAGCATTTCCCATGTTTTGTTGGCCTTATCCAATATTGCTTTGTAGACAACAAGGACATCACCCTGGAAGGTGTCTCCAACTCTTCTTGCATTTAGTTGTTCGATTGAAACTATTCTAGGTTTCTTGACTCTTGTCCTACAAGGGACAAGGATAATGCCAATAAAATGCTAATTTTATATTAGCAACTTGGGCAAATGGCGGTACATTATAGAACGAAGTACTTTACCGTTGTGTTGATTCTTATTGTGCAACTTGCACCTGTTTGGCTTGTCTTTTTGATACATCTTTTGGTGTCCTGCAAAGAATTGGAACAATGTTATTTGAATATTTGTGATTTGGGCGAATGAGTGTGAAGGAATAATACTATGAGCACTTTACCGTTGTATTGATTCTTCTTGTGTGGTTTGTATTTGCTTTGACTGCCTTTTAGTTTCATCCATAGATCTCCTGCAAATAATGGATATAGCATTGGAAAAGACATTGCAATGCATAAAGGTGATATAAGGCTATAAATTCTATAAAGTTGAATTTGTCTATTGTGCAACATGCAATTTTAGGAAAATTGGATTGTGATCAGTCCAATATGCTTCTGATATATAGGTAGAGCATATATTTGTAGCCGTGTTAGACCAAATGTTATCAATGACTGAGTTGCCTATGCTGTGTTGTTGGTTGAACATAAATTGTATGTTGTTCTGCTGCATATAACTGTGAAGCATTTTTTTGCTTCTGCTTTCTGAAGACATGTCGACATTAAAATCACTTAAAATGTACAACATGTTTTCTGAATTTTTGGACCCAATAATTATTTGCAACATTGCAATTACTTCATCTATGGCAGTTGCAGGTCTTGCATAAATATTACAAACATTGAGTTCATTGCTAGATAGCATTACTGTTAATGTGATGGCTTCAATATTTGAAGTTTCATGTTGCGTTGTTTTTGACAAGAGCAAATGTTTCCTGGTTAAAGTTGCTATGCCATGTATGTTATGTACAGAGAAGCTATCAAAATTCTGTAGTAAGGTATTTAGCTCAAAGGGATGCATATATGTTTCTTGGAGACACAAGATCATTATGCCATAGTCATTGACAATGTCCTCTGCATGTGCTTTCAAACTACGAGTGTTCAATGTACATAGGAGCAAATGTGATTTGTTTTTTGAACATGTGTTTAGATTATCAAGTTGCTATTGTGCACATGTCTAAAGATGAGACATTTCTAGTTGTATTTTGTCTTTAACTTTGAAGATTTTTGTAGTTAAAGGTTGTAACAGGAACAATGACTCCACTAATTTTGTTCGTGACAGAGCTGTGCAGGTTAGTCCATGCTGTCTAATGCCTGTGGGATCAAAATCCAAGGCCTCCATTGTTAATCCTTGGGATCGATGTATGGTTCATGCACATGCTACTTGTATTGGGAATTGTTTTCTAGTTGTAATTTTCTTGTCTACTATTATTTTCTGGATTGGCCTAGCAATGCGTTGTATAGGCACCAAGTCTTTGTCAATGATAGTAGAATAGCAATGTGCTAGCTTTGTGCGCTGGTGATGTCCAATTGATGGGTCATTAAATTTAATCCAGACAATATCAATATTGTTTTGTGATGTATATGCTTTAAAAATTCCATCTGAACTGTTGACGAGGCCATCTTGAACATTGTAATTGCCTGCATAAAGCTCAACAAGAATGTTTGGTTTCAAGCATATTTATGATGGAAGTGTCGTTGTGTGACTGTACACTCGTATTGCATTAAGGTCCTCGTTAACTTCATCTATCGCATCTAGCACAACCATTTGGGTTGGAATGATTGATAGCATTTTGTTGTTATGTGCTTGAATGTCTATTCTCCTATAGAAAAGGTGCGGAAGCAATGGATCTAATGGTACAGGACGAAAGCAAATTTTGTTGATATAGTCTATCATGAGTTGTCTAAATGCCTACTCGTAGTCTATTAAGAATTGAAATAATTATTTCATCTTTTTGTCTCATGGTAGTCACCAATGAATACCATTTTATGTGGTCTTTCCAGAAACAATAAGGCATTAATTCAATTGGAGTAGGCCTATTTTCAAAAACCATAGAGTCAAGGACAGGTTGTGCCTGGTAAAGGTCACCACAAAATATGGTATCAAGGTTCCCAAAGTATGTTGTAGGATTTTGCATTATGTCCCGTAGTCTTCTATCAATATACCGTAGAAATGTTGAGCCAACTAATGATATCTCGTCTATAAGAAGTATGCGCAATTGATCATAGTGCTTTGACATAGTGTCAAGTACTTCAGTGTTCAGTGGGAGGAATTATGATGTATTAAAAGGTATGTGAAATGTTGAGTGTAATGTGAATCCCCCTATGTTATATGTTGCTTTACCTATATATGCAGTTAATAACCCCTTGGGTTTGTCTGGATTATTGTTAACAAAATTGCTATACATGTGAATGAGAGCTTGGTAGATGGCTTTTGCTGTAAATTTTTTTCCTGTTCCAACTCCTCTAGTCAAAAACAAGTGCAATGGCTTTTGTGGATTTTTCATCTTTTTTATGAGAACATCCTTAACAATTGCTTGTTGTTCTTTATTTAACATTCGTCTTAACTTGTAGTATTCATTGTTATCTATAATCTGTGGGTGCTTTGTAATTTGAAATCCATTGGAGTACGTAGTATTTGGGTTAGAATGACCTATGTTTGGAAGGTCTATTTGAATGTCATATAGTTCTTTCTGGGAAAGCTTTGCTTGCATTGGCAGGTCAATGAGCTTTTCATCTTCAAGAGACTGAAAATCATTTATAGCTTTGTCAATGTCACCCCATGCGGAGTTTGGGCTGTGGATGAACTTTGCACTATTTGTTTGAATGGTTTTTCCATGGTACATGTATGCATGTTCCCAAGAATCAAAGTTTTGTTTTAGTGTATGCTGATTAATGGTAAATGGAACATAGAGAACCAATTGCTCTCTACAATGATTCTCTAAATCAAAGTGTTTGTTGAAATTGATAAACCGTATAACATTGGGTTTAGCCTTTGGTTCAATTGTAGCACCGTATTTGTTGTATCTTGAAACAAACTATGCAAGACATATGTCCACCATTGTGTCAGGGCATTTTAAATAGTAGTCTATAATAGATTTTGCAAGAACGTTTTTTGATTCATCTGGCTCATTGCTCAATTGTTTAACATATTTGAGTATAAATGTGCGCTCATTGTCAGATCGCGTATCAATGAATATACATTTTCTTGAACTGTAATTTAATGGCAATGACAGAACAATATGTGTAGCTTGTTGTGATGACATTTGTTGCAAGTTAAGCATGGCATTTCCAAGTTTATTTACCATTCGTATTGCATCAATATTGTCTTGCTTGTGGTCTGTATGCATCCTTTTGAATGCATATGTCATTGAATTGTCTACTTTTGCAATATATGAGCTACAATACATAGCAGTAGCATATGCATTTAGGACAAATTGTGCATCTGTATTAGCCCTCCAAAGATCTGGAATTTTCCTTGAAAAGCTATTGTTCCATATTTGTGATGGTTTTCTTTGTAAGAAAAGCGTAGGCTTGTTTAATGTTGAGCTCAAAGCTTCAATGTATTCATTGTCACTTAAGTTTAATTTTTTTAAGAACATTTGAAAAGTGAATGTTTCGTCATAGTTTGCTTTTTGGAGTTTTGAAAAGATATAAGTGGCATTTGCAGTTATCGCTTCAATCTTTTGGAGTATTGGTAAAAGTATAGTTGACTTTTGCATTGGTGGGAAAGGAAAATTGTACCTACAAAGTTGTTTCTTGATCTCTTGCATTTCTTTGTATGATGGTGTTTGTGTAGCATTGCCAAAGGAGGTTCCAAATTTTCAGTGTCGCAGGTAATATACTTATCAACAAAAGCTATGACGTCCGCGTTGTTATTTTCTGTGTAGATTGGTGCATTTTTAACCCATATGAGGAAATGATCATGTTCATTTCCTCGATTTTGGAACTCAGTGACTGAGAAGTAATCAATGACATTTCCAAAGAAAGAGTCATTTGTAAGTATCAATTTTTTTATTGCATTGATTCTATGTTTATAGTAACGTGCACAAGTGATAGGATCTTTCTTGATTAGTTCAAATTTGTCAATGTGTGTTGGGTGATTAGATTCTTGATGGTTTTGTGCTAATTGGTGTAGATTGTGTAGCTCTTGTAATGTTTGAATTAGTGGATCCCAATTTTGCTCAGCACTAGAGAAAGTGATGAAAAATGTCGGTGGTCCTAGTTGTCGAATCATAGCAAATACATTTTTCTTAAGCTGTTGTGAATAGTCTAGAGAGATTCTTATTCTTTTGAAATCAACGATCCAACATTCATCTTTGTGAATTTTTCTAGGTCATTTCAGTGCTTAACGCCTTTCACAAATAGCTTCACACTTTTTTAACCAGCCCCTTGCGGATTCTCTATTGTCATTGTAGACAAGCATTTGTTGTATTAGTACCTTTGAGGCTTTGGTAATGTTTGTTGTATCAAGTTGGCTTTTGTGGACTCCAAGAGCTCCCAAACAGACCATTTATGATACACGCGAAATTTTTACAATGTCATTATCACGCGGCTTGCTAAAGAATAAAGTTGGGAAATTCATTTCTTCAACATAAATTTCCTTAAATATTCCAATTGGATACTTGTGCTCTGTAGGTGCAATTTCAATAATCTTGTCCTCCATGTTATGGATACTTCTAGACTCAGTGAATCCATGTATCAATGTTTCTGATGGGTTTTCATTTTCCATTTCACTGTCTGATTCTGTTTCAATTTTAGCATTTTAGACTATTGTCTTTCTTTATGTGCATTGAGAACTTCGCTAATCTTGGTTTATCTCTGACTTCATGTTTTGTATAATGGTGTCCTTGTTAATTGAGTCAAAGCTTTCATTGATGACATTCAAAAGCACTCATGCCTTTTGAAATGCATTTTTGTGTATTTCGTTGCTCTTTTTCAATTAAACAACAATTCGCTGTGTTGTTAATTGATTGTGGTAATGCTTTTTGTACAATGTTCATGTCAACAAGGACATTTATAATAGAATCTGTTAGGCCTATTTGAGACCTTTTGAACCCTAGTTCCCAAATTTGTGCAAATGCAATTCTAAGTGACACAAGTCGTTCTTCTAGATGAGTTAAATTTTGTACATAGCACAATGGTCTATTAGTTCTTATTTTCTGTGGCATAGCATACTTTGGAATAGTGGACTGTTTCAATGCAAAGTAGCATACATTGCATATGAAATCTGTGAATGGTAAGGAATCTAATTGTAGTAGCTTACAGTATAACTGTTTTTGTTTTTCTTTGAAAATCCTGATGTCCTTGTTCAGACAGAGCACTTGGCAAATTGCACATGGGTATTTTGGTGTATCTTGTATTGTTGTTTTATAAATTTCTATTGGTGTCAATGTTTTTTTTTTCTTTGGGCTGCTAGGTACACTTTTTTTTTTTTTTTTTTTTCTAATCAAGTTCTTTAGGTGATTAAGTCTTATTGTTGATTTATGTTTAAAATTGTTTGCTATGACAAATGGTATCAAATTTTCCTTGTCTTTAGGCAAAGCATGTGTCTTAGTCAAGTAAGTATGTTTGTATTGTGGACGATTTCTGATCAACTTTTTTAGTCAGAGTAAGCTTGTAGAGCATGGGCGAGTTAGATTTTGGGCTTTGATTCTTAGAAGTGGCTCAAAATGTCCAGCCAAAGGGTTTGTATCATGGAATAGTATAGAGACTGATTTTGTATATCCATAATCATTGAAATCTAAGTACTTTCTTGATGTTGTCAATGACCAGAGGCTTATCTGTATTTTTAACCATTTGGATATCCAGTGAATGCAAAACAAGTCACCCCACAATCCACGTTCGCTATGGTCTATGCACGGGCTTGTGGACAATCGCATCTTGTGGAAGTATGTTTCTTGGTCATGTACTTTGTGCAATGTATATAGAGTAGTAGGATTTAGTTCATTGTTATATGATTTAATTGCTTCTTTGTCCTTTTTTTGAAAGCAAGCCAGAAAATAATCTATAGCTCCATTGCGTAATTGAGTTGAGGTGTACTGGTTGTTAAGTAGCACTTGAAGTGAATCAAACAAATAGTCACCAACATTGTATGCAAATGTGCTTAATCTACAAAGGCCTTTAGCTCTAAGGACATTATCAATGTTTGATATTTCAGGATACTTTGTGCATAGTTTTTTTATTTCATGTGAGCTTATGGGCTATTTTGAAGTTATGTTTTGTGTTTCAATTTCTAGAAATGGTTCAAAGTGTCCATTTAAAGAATCCATGTCATGAAATAGTATAGAGATTGATTCTGTGTAATTAGAACTATTGAACTGTAAGTACCTTCTTGCTGTTGTTCTTGACCAAAGGGATATTTGTATATTCAACCATTTGGATATCCAGTGAATGCAAAATAGGTCACCCCACAATCCACTTTCTGTACAATCTGCTTGTGGCTTTGCAGATAAGCACATTCTATGGAAATATGTTTGTGGATCATGTACTTTGTGCAATGTATATAGAGTATCAGGGTCTAGTTCATAGTTGTATGATTTTATTGCTTCTTTGTCCCTGTTTTGAAGGCAATTCAAGAAGTAATCTATAGCTCCATTTCGTAGTTGAATTGATGTGTAACGATTGTTAAGCAATAGTTGTAATGAGTCAAACAAACAATCACCAACATTGTATGCAAAAGCACTCAATCTGCAAAGTCCTTCGCCCTTAAGCACGTAGTCAATGTTTGATATTTGGGGGCGCTTTGTTAATTCATAGGTGTCAACATCTATCATTTTCTTTGTTACTCATGTAACCTAATGTGTTTGGGAATAGCAAATGTTGGGTATGAATAGCATCTAACACTAGTATCTAGATTACAAAATCTATAACTATTTACATCGTTGCCTATGTGCTTTTACTCAATAGCATTCCATAGAATTAATCATGTTGTCGAGGATCTTGGAAGTTAATAATCTCTATATATGTTGGAAAATGGATCTTGAGTAGTAGCAGAAGCTTACGTAACATACCACACAACAAACAATTTAGTAGAAGCATAAGGGGAAAATAGTATTAATTCTTCAACCTGACCTTGATATCCATTGTCCCCCAGCAGGATTGTATGTACTTATTCCTGTTACATTGCCAAAGTGGATAAATGAGTACAATGCATGATATATACTTTTAGTGCCACAAACACAAAACAATATTGTCAGGTAGCCTTGTTTACATGCAACAATTGGTCGAGAAGAATCTTTTTTGCTCACATTGTCAATCTCAGTCTATGGTATTTAAATGTTTTGTGTAATTGGATTCCTTTGTTTCTATGTACTTGTAAGCGACTGATTTTTTTCAAAGAACAAATGATTTTAAAAGCTATTCAGATAAACATGAATTAAGTGGCATGTACAGAATAGTTTTACAAATCTTTTTTGTTTAAAGAAAATCAGGGAAATGCAAAAGCATTGTTTGATCAAAGAAGATCTATGGCTTTTCCTATTTGTGGGAATAGCTTTTAAAATCATTTGTGTTTAAAAAATTTGAGGAAAATGCAAAGGCATAGGCCCATTAAGCAAAAGTGAAGGCATAGATTGATTAAATAATTAAAAGAAGAGATTGAAACTCAAAGGTGCAGGCACACAGTGCATACATGCAAAGCGAATGCATTAAATAGCATGTGGGTGGAGGAGAAACTGCTGTAATGGCTTGGTGGACATGTATAGCGAGGTTGCTTTGTTCATTTGTTATAGACTTAAGTCAGCTGTTAAGCATGACTATTACTTTGTGCATATTGTTTTTCTATTCTAGAATTCTTTGTTCTAGGAGAGTTTATAGCGATTGAGCAGACTTTGTTATAGTTACAGTATCCAGAACCAGAAACGAGTTACTTGAGGCAATAAATAGTTTCTTTCCTTAGTTTTCTTTTACTTTAGAGGTTTAAAGCACGCAGTGTAATTGGCAATGTGAGAAAAAAAAAAACTGTGGTTAATGTCATTTTGCATGTAAGCAAGACCATGGAAAAATATTGCATCATGTCTATGAGTGACGTAGTACATCATTCACTGTACTCATGTGCCATGTCAGCTTTTGAAATTAACTTTGTAGGCTTTTATTTGTAAAATAGGAAGATTAAACATATGTTAACTTGCACATTGCACAACAACTTGCCACAGATATAAGCAGTCGTATGAAAAAAAACTGCCTTAAATGCATATAGGTAAAAACCAGTTGACATAAAACAAAGACTTATGACTCAAAAGGCTATTCGAAACTGCAAACAGGGTTTAAAAATTGGATGCTAGCAGTTCATTCTATTATATGGATATTGTATAGAGGAAGTATAACTTATTAACACATAAGCAAAACCTATTCTATTGCTCGAAGACAAATTACTATTGCAATTGTGTAAAATGCATTTTCCTGTTTGTATATGTGGAAGCAGTCCTCTAAATCATTTATGTTCAAAGAAATGAGGAATACAAGATGGAAAAATGAATACATGGAAAAGAACTTTATGCAGTTATTATATTGAAGAATTTCAATTGCATTTCAAGAAAAGCAAAAAGAAAATTTGGAAAAATGACCTTGATCAAGTATACTTGTAAAAATGTACAAATTGTGATAGGGACAAGAAATTTTTCCCAGTGTAATTTGTGTGTTATTTTTTAAATACAGTTGAAAGCATTGATCCCTGTTACAAGGACAATTTAGACAAATGAGTACAGTGAGTGACATATACTATGCTATTCATAAAAACAAAATAGAATTCTTATGTAGATTCATTTGAAGAAGAAACAATCCAAGTAAGAACTTTTGTTTCTTAGAATGCAAATTGCATTTTATAATTTCTAAATACTTATTGCTATTTGTGTACCCTATAATATAGAACATTTTTTTGCATATGCATGCACCAGGGTAATTCTGTTATTGCAATGGTGGTATAAGCTCTTTAAGAGCAATCAATGGAATAGATCCCATATTTGCTTAAGCGCCTAAAAAATTGTAAATAGGCCACGACAACTAATCAATACTAATCCTAAAAACAACACAGACTTGCGCTATCACTGTTAAGTTTTGGTAAAAACAATTTCTAGCTATTGTTTAATGCCAAAGTAGCTATCACTTAACAGTGAAAGCGATGTAAATATTGATTTTCTATCTAAATGGGGTCATTTCATTTCCATATGCATAAGTTTATTTTGTACCATTAGGTAGCACTTACTATTACTTGTGCAATGAAGCCACATGCAAGTAGAATTCATAACTCATGGCATTTAGATACACCCAAGGAGAAATACAAACCAAGGTTGTTGGCATCCTGATAAGAAAGATGATGTGATACATCCAATTAATGTATGCCACAAAATCTTATTGAATGAAGATGATTTGGATAGGAATGTTACAAATCAAAATCCTTATTGGTGTCTAAGTAATCCTCTTTTTCAAGACTTTTCAAGGAAATTGTATGCCAATACTATCAGTGAATAAGTGGAATCAGATTTTTTAATTGACTTTGTTTGATTGGCCAAATGTGCACAAGGATAGTTATAATTATTTCTTTGTTTTAATTATTATGAATAACAGTTATCTAATTAATTAGATATGAAATGAGAAAAGGAAAAAGAAAATCAATTAATTAAGATAATTTGATTCATTAATTAATAAAGTGAATTATCGTGTAAAAGTACAAATATTAGAAGTTGCGAAAAAATCCTCGTTGCTATATGCTTTAATGACAATGAGAGAGATCAAAGCAATTGTGGAGCTTAGGCTTATATCTGTAAATTGCATTTGGTTGACAGTTTGTAAAGTGCTCTTAACACATTGTGCTCATATTGTTTGTAAGGTCCTATTATGGAACATGCTAACAGAACAGTGGCTTTAAAGCTTGCACTATGGAACAGTTCTGCAGTAATTGAGGATATGCAATCTTTAGAGAGCATATAAGCGCCAAGTTATTGTTAAGCTCTCACATTCTACATTGGACAAAAGACAATTGCATGTCTAAGGAACTAGTCTTTGAAGAACAGCATAGGCTGAGCACTGTGAAACCCAATGTGCTTATGGACATTAAAATAAAAGAAAACTGATGAAAGAAACTATTTATTGCCTAGAATAGCTTGTCTGCAAGTGTCCTTTTTTGGAACCATGACAACCTTTGTCCTGTCACTGTAAACTCTTTTGTAGAAAAGACATATCGACACACACATATATGTATACATATGTATATATATGTACAGATACATCCATGTAAAGATAGATTAATGCATCTATGGACATAAACATATATGCATCCACATGATTACATGCATATACACATGGATGCATCTATACAGACATACATGTATGCATAAATACATATATGCATAGGTATATCTAGAGTCACATGCATACATGCATATATGCATCTACAAATGTCTACATAGATATGCACATAGGTAAATGCATATGTGCATAGAAACATGCATACATACATACATGCACAGAAAAATTAGGCAGAAAGTGATAGTGATAGTGAACTAAAGCACTATGAAACATAGCCTCACAATGCACTTTAATGGAAAGGAACTGTGGAGAGTAACAAATTATCATCTCAAGTAACTCGTTTCTAGGTCTGGGCCCTGCAACCATAACATCTCTTGCTCAGTCGCTACAAACTCTTCCTCAAAACAAGAGCTTACAGAAGACAAAAACAACACATGCAAAGTAATAGAAATGCATACCAAGTAACCTAACTCTATATTAAATGACCAAAGTACCCTGGCCACGCGTGGCCTCCAAGCCATCCCAACGCCTTCACCTCGAGCCACATGCCATTCAATGCATTTAATTTTTATTCATGCATTACATACGTCTACCCGCCACCTTGATAAACTATGCCTTTGCTTAATTTTAATTAATCAATTTTTGCGCTTACAGTTTCCTGATATTTTAATGCATTTAATCTGCATTCATGGATTACGTACCTCTAGCTGCCAACTTTTAAACTATGCCTTTGCTTAAATTTATTTAATCAATTTATGCGTTCACATTTTCTTGAATTTTTAAAATGAAAATGATTTATAAAGCTACTCTGATGAATAGAAAGGGGCCAGATAAATGCTAATTTTCCAATATATAAAATAGCTCTCCAAATTCAAACTATACAAAAAAATAAGTAATATGTTAAATGGCGAAATGTGATTGGTCAATGCTGGTGGTTAAATGCATTCCGGGCGAATGCATAAGTATTTTTGCCTACTAGCAGGAACTAATAAAAGCATTTCAACCAAATGCATGAGTATTCTTGCCTTGATGCTAGGAGCCAATAAAATTGTCACTATAGAAAATAGTTTATCCAAGTGAGTGCTATTAGGTTTGTTATCTTGAATTTCAAACTTCTTTGACATTAATGCATTTTCTTTGGTGGTAGAATATGGAGATTGTTTTTTTTAATGAGAGTCTGGAACAAGATGACATATACAAATAAATTTAAGCAAAGACATAGGCTAAAAAACTGACAGCTTTTATCAATAGAAAGGGGACGTTTATAGTGACAGAGCAAAAGCACTTGTGCTCGTTGAATGAATACCAAGAGACAAGTTACTCAAGGCAACAAATTGATACTTTTATCTAATTTGCTTCATTTTATCCCAGAAATGCAAGTTGGGTTTCACAATGCATGAAAACACATTTGTGCAAACAACTGCCAAAATTATAATTGCAATGGATGACAGTGATAGTGTAATGGATACTAATAGTCCAAACATCAAAATACACCAGCTAGTTTATTTTTTGATTGAATGGAAACAAGTATCAGTTGGAAACAGATTAACCTAGTAGTCTATTTATCATAGGTTCTTGAATTCCAAATGCACAAGTGCAAACATGGTTATCTACAGGCTTTTGCTATGCATTTTAACTATATTGTTGTTTTGCATCGAGCTTAAAGAACTACTGCAAGTATGGTTTCCAAACAGATTTAAATCAATGAATGTAAGTCAAGAAATGTTTCCAATTACACTTAATACTCGAACCATGAAGCATCATTGCTTCAAGCTATAGCAAAAGTGAAGATAGGGATACAAAAGCAAATTCAACAATGACATCATCAAACAAGGATTTGTTTGCTATCACTATGACTAACTATTGAACTCAATTGACTCATCAGTCAAACAGCTTGATTGATCACTGACCTAACTTGTTTCAAAGCTATCTTGTTAAACTGATTAGTTAATTTCATTAATGAGTAAAAGATAGAATTGACTTAATTTGCACGAACTAAGTGTAAGATTGTCTTCTTCATTAATTGACTTTGATTAATGGTTCAGAGACAGATGAGACAAATTAAATCGTCATTAGCAAAATGTGAGATGGACTTATTGGCTGCTACTCCACATATACTATGACATTTGAGCTTTCATGAAATAATAGCAAAAGCAATAGAATAAACAGATAGCTTCAACATAGACAAAGAGATACAATTAATATGGACAGCTATAGGCTATTGAATATTTGTAGCATAAGAAATAGAAAGGAAAGATGTTGCCGAATATTTTGCAATTTCAGTTTACAATTGCATTTGCTTCCTTGTCTATAAAGCCTTTTCAAGAAGCTCATTTTTTTTTGCATATGAATGGCCATGATTAGTTTAATTGATTTGGTGCACAAAGATGTTCTTTAATTAACTATAATTAACTATTCATCTAAGCTTCTACATATCCCTGTATGCAACTGCGTATACATGCATCCATGTATTTATGGATGTGCCACTCTAGTCTTGTACCAATTTACCATGTTATATGGATATCGCATATAGCAACACTAATAAGCTCTTTCACTACACATAGCAACTATTTTCATAAATGCCAGATCGAGCTTATATGTATCAGGATACATATATACTCACACTAAAAACTATTGAATTATGATCTCTATTGTCCCATTTTCGTAGACATGTTACTGTTGCAATCAAATGTGTAAAGCATTTGTGTCCAAAGAAATTAGATAAAGGAATGGTAATATGTTACGCAACCTTGTCTTATGCCTTTATGGCATTTTTTTTATTGCATTTCAAGAAAACCAGAAACTAGAATTTTATTCATATTATTTCATCTATGGCATTTACAGCTTTTCCAATAATTAGCTATGACCAACTGTGGAACACAATTAATTCATCAGTCAATTAGCTTTATTGATCACTGAATTAACTTGCGTGAAAGCTATCATGTTAAGCCAACTAGCTAATATGCCACACACAATATGACATTTGAGTTTCAAATAAGTCTCATGCATGCAAATCTGTTATCATGTTAAAGCCATGTAAA